>VOMN01086071.1:0-28449 GCA_014899125.1 Orchestia grillus
GGGAACACAACCTCTCACCGTGACTGCACACTGCACACTCCAACTGCAACTCGTCTGGTTGAAGAAAACTATTAGTCAGCAATGCTAATCGAACGAAACGGCTCCACTTTGCAAAAGAGCACAACGACTGAACTGTAGAGCAATGGAAGCACATCCTATGGTCAGATTACTCGAAGTTTACCGTGTTCCAGAAAGGTGGCCGAGTCAGAGTGAGATGAGAACCCACCCCATGAAGCCTTGGATCCTTCTAGCATCGATTCAAGAGTTCAGGCATCTGAGGGCATGAATAGTGGATGCTTCACACGGTTGGGACTGGGTTCAAAACCTTGTGGCGCATTTAAACATCGAAAATGACCAAAAACGGCTATCTATGGATTTATATTTTCTTGGTGATTCACGCATTTTTCAATGCGACAACGCTTGCATCCTCTCCCTTCATGCAGTGCAAGATTACCTTCGCAGCAGCAACGCAACTTGCTAAAGAAACTGTAGGAATTTTTTATAACTTCAATCGACCCTAACAAGGACCCCCTCTGAAATGTTAATTTCGATCTTCATGGCTAGTTTGATCTAATTCATTCCGTAAGAAATACATGTAACACAATAATAACACTGAGTCAGTTGAAGTCAGCTTAGGGATTTTTGTTTTCGAACTAAGCCATGGCTTAGGGCTGCAGGCATACTTGTGCATTGGTGGTACTTTGTTGCTGGAGCTGAAAACGCCTAAGCATCAGATGAAATTGATGTTCTGCTTGTAAAAAGATTCGTTTGGACAATCAAAATTAACCAAAATATGATGCAGCGTAACTCATCGAAAGAATTTGAATTTATCATTTGAGGATTACTCTAAAACTGGATTATTCTGAACGTTATTGTTGTTATAAACTAAAAAGACCTCCCTCTTCATTTTAATATAATATTTAGTAAGCTGCAAGGTACATGTGATAAAATTTCCAGCAAGTAAACTTGAATGTGTCCCAAACATAAAGTCTAAAAATTGAGAATGTTTACAACATGCAATGTTAACTTCATGCAGAAGTACGCCATGTACCATAACATATCGCAAAGATACTAAGCTCAACATAGTTATATGAGACCTGTACAGTACCTCATCAATAATCACAAGACAATTTCATACACAGCAAATAACGTATAACTCGTCTGGTTGAAGAATGCGCTTTTACGCTATTTGAGGAATCGCGCATAAATGAAATTATTTCATTTAAATTACAGAAAGCGTTGCAGGCAATAGTAACGCAAACCTTCGGCAAATATAAATTATTCCTTCGCTATAATTTTAGTCGATTTTCGAGACGATATTCAGAAGAAAAAGCGAATACATTAAAGAACCAATTCGGTGACACAAATGATGCAAAAGACACACACCCCGGGGTGACACAAATGATGCAAAAGACACACACCCCGGGGTGACACAAATGATGCAAAAGATACACACCCCGGGGTGACACAAATGATGCAAAAGACACTCACCCAGGAGTGACACAAATGATGCAAAAAAAATGCCTGTGGAAATGGAGCACCAGCGGGAACCTGCATGCTGTAAGGAGCTGGAGGAGGCAGCTCCCGGTCTTGTTATTCAAAATGTTAACACGAGGGGAAAATTTCCACTTTATCTCGTTCCAAGAAAATGAGCCGAGGCTGTGATCGGTGGCCCTGTGGGATCAGAGGCCTATTCCCGTCCTCCCTACAGTAGGGTGCGTCGCAGGTGTAATGACGTAGGCAGGAGAAAACGATGGAACGGGTTCATATGACTGTTCTTTTTTGCTAAGTGAGATTTCAACAGTTCAAAACTCCTCTGAAAAAGAGGGCGGATATCCTCCTTTGATTTATTTTATTTACAGCAAGTGTATTCTGCATGCAGTTTGACGGTCATTTTCTATCTAAAGTGTGAGTAATTTTGCGTGTTTTTAAAGACTTCAGCCAATCACCAAATTATAATTCCATTAATAGATCAATAAGCTCCCTTTCAATATTCTTTGACGCAAAATTAAAGCACAGTATAATTTTCGGTGCATCCAAATGTAAGAGCTCCAAATAAGGAGTGATAATTATAACTCCGATTAAATAAACAAAAAGTTCATCGTAGACGCAGAGACACTCTCATCGCAGAGCTGTGAGCCCGAAATTCTTCTCAAGCGCCGTCAGTGGAAGCTGTCACAACTTCAAATTATGTCAAAACACAGTCAAAGCTCCGCTTCCTATCCCACACCTCGAGCTATAGAAGGGCGTCAAAATGGCATAACTCTACGGAACTTGATATGCAAATTTGCCTCTTTACCCGTGATGAGGTTGTATGGAGAGACTGCAGTCTTGGATAAATTCATCTCATCTTTGCTGCCGTGCATACCCTGTGAGGGTTGATTTTAGTATAACTTGACCTGTGTACATTGATGTAACCCCAACGGGTAAAAAAGCAACTGTTAGTGACGTCACGGCGAGTAATCAAACATAAGAAACTGAGCTCATGCAGATTGTTCTTCAAAACAACAGTAAGCTATTTATGGTATCAATTTCAAGATTAAGACTAGATTGAAACCCAATAGATGATCAGTCTCTGGAACATGAGAGTCAACCCGCACCACAGCACGACATCGAGGACAAGATAGGATGCATTTTGCGCCGAAAGAATCGCTATGGAGACATGATGAGGTGCGCTCTCGAAAGCTTCAGCGCATCTCCAAGTTTGACAAAAGGGAAGGGTGTCTCGAGCGGACGTCGCATGAGAGTAATTTAGGGAAGTGAGAGAGGAGGTGTTTATGAGAGGCGATCTCCGCCTCAGGCAGATGCGACAGTGCATTGTGTTAGGCTTTTGTTCTGCTCCAGCTGGAACTGTGTACACGTAGAAAGGGTTTTTGCATCATTTTACTCGGTAAATTCTAAATCAGCGTAGCATTTCGGCACGAGGTTGGACGAGCACAAAACAAAATTTCTTCGGGAGATCATTGTTCGCGTTTCATTAATAACGCGGAGCAAAACTTAGATTGGAATGTGAGACGAATATCATCCGTAGACGTTAGGCTAGTTCATGAGGAAAATTCATCATTCCACGAAGCATTGTAAAGGAAATCATGCACGATCAATACGCGAGAAGGAAGTACATTGCATGAACTTAGATTAGAATTTCAGAATTTCTGCTTTTTGTAAACATCGATTTTACCGTCAGCTTCGAACTTCAGCGATTTCAGTCAAGTTATTGAGTATTTATCGACCCTTAAACTAAAACAAAATAAAATTATCAAGTGAGTAAAGTCATTCATTTAGTATTTTATCTGTCGAATACGCAACAAACGGTTCAAAATTCATGACATGTTACAGCTCATAGAGAAATTGCAGGTCAATCGCCATTTCTTTTTATCTGATTCCCAAAGGAATATAGATGGGGCTCGTATACGAGATGCCAGGCTGTTTATTTTATTTCATCGTGCCAACAGTTGACGCAATCTAATGGGTTACCCAGAAGTAACTGACCCTTGCATTCATGAGTAAATAGGATAGCGAATTGTAAGGCGTCCTATTAAAATGTGGCATCCAAATTAAAAGGGTCAGTTACTCCTGCGCTTTACAATTTGGTATCCTATTTATTCATCAACGCAAGGGTCAGTTACTTCGAATCCTATTTATTCATCGAGGGTCAGTTACTTCTTCGCCTTCCAATTTGGCATCTTATTTACTCATCAGCGCGAGGGTCAGTTACTTCTGGGGCACCCTGTATAGGGAACCCTCGAAAGTGTCACCGTGCAGCACCGGGAATAAAATCAGACTGTATTTTTGACGCCCCCATCGCATCCCCTCACTTCATGTACACCTCAGGTGCAATGATGTACACCTCATGTACACCTCATGCATACCTTCATGTACACCTCAGGTAAAATGATGTACACCACATGCACACTTCATGTACATCTTCATGTACACCTCATGTACACCTTCATGTACACCTCATGTACACCTCATGTACACCTTCATGTACACCTCAGGTGCAATGATGACTCAGGCGAGAAGTGTTACGTTCATAGGCGAAAATGACAATCGGAATTTGAATCAAACCTTCGAAATTATCGAGGTGGAGTTATGGCAATTTATATATTTATCGGGCCATTCATGGACGTACATAACGAGGAAATGAATTTAGCGTTGTGAGTGAGAAGCTACGTATTTGTCTGTTCTCTAGTTTGCTAGAAATGACCTGTGTTGAGATTTTTCTCAATTGAGTAATTATCTTCGATTATTGATGATTAGTTTTAATAAATTACCATCTAAGCTTAGTGTCTAAAATTTCGAGAGTAAACCATTGAATTTATTTTAAATCTTCACAATTTTATGGCAAAAAAAAATCGATTTTAGATAAGTGATTAGAGCCACTGTAGGTAGTACGGCGTAGGAACAGTTTATGAACAGTAGATAATCTGCAAAACATTTGTACAGATAACCTAAATTATTTTGTGATGCCTATATTTGCAGGAAATATTGACTGTAGTTATCAGCTACGACAGTTTCCGATATTTACGTACAAGTTCGAAGGCGCTCTACGATCGGGTCGAAAATATGCACAATTAAAATGGGGTGGACTTCATGGTGTGTATGTATAATAATTAATTTACACGTATAGTCATGCGTGTTTGGGGGTGGGGGTGGGGGTATTTTCCCATACCCATTATTTTCGTACGAGCAGGCGAGTCTACTATTATAAGACAACTGGATACCCAATTTGACTGTTGCGCTGTCCCATCGATAGATATATATTAACTAACTGATAAGAAGAATACTTGTGGGGTCGAAAATTATACTCGTAGATCATTATAGAAGCACCGGGAGAGAAGTCAAACTCGGTTTTTGTTACGATTAATATGCAAGAATTTCTACCGTAAGAAAAGCAAAACCTCCGGCACCCTATGTGACTAAGGAATTTATATATATATAATTCGCGTATAAATATATATAACTCGAGAAGCCACGATGGGGAACTCCCAAATCGAGGACGTAATGATCCTGGTAATGTTAACAAATGGTCGCTAATGATGGCATTATGCTCAGTCCAGATGCATGCTTGCCTCCCGTCGGCTTTCTTCGGTTCGCTCACTCCTTGACAGTCTCGGGGGCGAATGCCGAAACAAAATATCCGAAATTATTTGTAAGAATTTTGAGTTAGCCCATCGGGCATTTCCAGTGATACTTCGAGTCGCACGAAACTACCTCAGTCACAGCTTAGTTTTATTGGGACCGTCTAACCTGCAAAATTGTGAGCAAACTTGGAAAACTAGTCATATGTTGACTCAGGGGGTTATTTCGCTTACTAAGGTCATAATTTATAGAAAAACCTAATTCTCTTTGTTCCTAAATCTGAAAAGGAAAATTGAAGTTTTTAAAGTGTTTAGAAGCTTACGGTTACAGGCTTGGACGAGTGCGATTAGTACAATAAATAATAAATCGTATCGGATTATTACATTTAAGGAGCTGTGTTAGATGATGTTCCACAGATCGCTTCAGTTTTGACTGCGCACAGCTTCTAGACGTCTCGGAAAGTGAAAGTGTACGTGCTCCTGCAAAAGTAATCACAAATTAGACTACCGAAAAATATTAAACCATTGCATAATAATTTGCGTAAACTTGTAAACTGGCTCCTGGAAAAGTATTCACAAATTGGACTACCAAAAATTATGAGAGTTCCATAATATTTTTAGTAAGTTTGTAAACTCGCGGCGCAGTACAAAAAGCGTCGTGACGTTGCGTAGAGAGAACGTGAAATTGAAGAAAAGTCTGCGGGCTTTGACCGAGAATTTGACTAAGTTCGCCTCATTGTGGCCATGGCAGCTGGATGCGAATTTCATCAGCACGTTTCGGTAATATTTAAAGCTTTCAGCGATGAATGACCTGTGAAATTGTTTCATGCCGATGTAATTTAATTTTGCCTGTCCTAGGTATACATAAGAGCATCATTAACTTAGATAAAAGTATGATTGGTAGTGTCCAAAGCCGACTGCTAAGCACTGTACGCGTGTGCAGTATTCGAAAGAATTTAGAGTTCTCCGTATCTTCACGTGCAAAATTTTATCAATAACATATTTCATAAAATGTTCTCGAGCTTATATCATTTACACGTCACAGGAAAACAGATCAGTAGCTTCGAAGAGAACAGACCTGCTAGCAGTAAAGTATCATCTTTCTACTGACGTAAGACAAAAGGACAACTTCATTAGAGCTTCAGACCTCATTTTGATTATTTTTTTATATGGGTATATTGCAATTTTTAAGTTTCCCAAATATTTCAGGTCGAGGAGGATGAGTGATCTTCAAAAATTTCAGCGGTCCTATATGAGTGTTCCTAGTGAATTTTTCATTGTAAAATTATGATAATTTATATTATTTTATTTAGACAGAATTTTAATTTCATTAAAAGCATGATTTCTCCGTAGTGCAAGTACAAGGAAAGAATCATAGACTTACGCACCGAGTTGCATCTGAATTTTTAAATAATTCGTCTATAACAGAATTTATGGTACCCTATATTGAATGAGATAAACATGCGTAGCTGGAGCATGATAGACACCCTCGTGTTGAGTCCACCTTTGTATCAAAGAATGCAGGACTCTCACTTTTATTAGCTCAGCTGTAACTTCTGATTTCATGCCCGAGACAGTATCTCATCTCGGAATTTAGCTGGGGGAAATCTGTTCTTTGAAATAGCGATCCCATATCAGCCAGAATAAGGCATCAGCTCATTATGTGATTGATTATATGCGAAATTTTAGAACTGTTAGACATATTGATGTATAGTGGCGTTACTCACAACAGCATATTGATAAAAACTTCTAATAAAACCCATACGTAATGCTGAGGTCCTTCAGTGCTTGTCGAAAGCTGCAATCTCTTCAACAGCTGCACGTACAATTATTTCCTGCCATTTTCAGTTCTAAGGTTCTTGTATTAATAACTCTCTGATTAATAACTGTATTTTACTCATGTTGTGGCTAAAGCCTGCGAATGTTATGTTATGTTCGTATAGATTAGCCTCATAGCGGCTTTATGTTCAAGGGTGATGGCTTTACCGGTTATGTCGTAATTGCATGCAGGTTTGACTTTACGTAGGACGACTTCGACGCCATTGAAATCGAGGTTGTCACGCTCAGCCTAAGGCTCATGAACGAAAGTCAGACCTCAATTATCATGAGAACTGAGAAGCATCTCTTTCTGTGGCTAAGATATTGTTTTCATTAGCTATATTATTTCTGACTTGAGAGAAAATACTGCTGTTTACCAAGATAAACATAATTTCTTTTAAACATCCCTATCGTGCATATATCACATTATGTACATATACAGAAGCTTTTAGCAATGGCTCAACACATTATTCGGGAATGCAAATTAGTCAAATCTACAGTCTGTCATGCCCGTGTGTTATATTAAAAAAAAGGACCTGTGCAAGAAGAATGAAGAGACAGACATTTTCGTTAAGGGCAAAAATTCATGTGATTTCAAGTTTACATTCATTCAGGCCCATTCAGGAACAAATTCACTCAGGCTTACACTCAGGTACAAATTCACTCAGGTTTACATTCAGGTACAAATGCACTCAGGCTTACTTTCAGGTACAAATTCAGAGGAGTTTACATGTGCTCGGAAGCATTGCGAAAATATTCCTTCAACTCATGTTAACATAGATTTACTACATTTATTTTCATTAGATAAACATTTTGGATTTATGTTCATTTACGTGCGGTATTACATCAATTGAAAGAGCGTTGGTTTATGCTAATTTAAATTTAGTTTCAATGAATAACATTTACGAAGAAGTCGATCAGGAGCAGTTGTCGTATGGATGACATTATAAATATTCCCCAATTGATATTTTACTGCTGTTGTCTCTTCGCTTCAGGAAGATTTCTTATTTTTTTTGACAGAGTTTTTGTATATTGATAACTTAGGACTAATGAGGCAGAAATATTCTCGCTGAGTTAAATTTAAATTACCGAAAAAGTGTTAATGTTTAGTACTTTTTTTCCGAAACCACGAGCATTGAAATTCAAGCTTTTGCGTTTCATTCTCTGTTGAAAATATACTTCTTAATTTTTTTTGCAGTGCACGAGGGATGAAAAAGATATATACGACGCACGGTGTGATATATTCTTGGATCTGTATCGAAGCAACAACAAGGGAAAGCCAAAATAACATTCAAGTTATTTCCCTTGAACGAAGAGATGTAATGATTCAGAAAGCATTAGTTCGTTGGGGCGGCATTTCTACGGAAATAATTGGGTTTGCGTCTCCACAAATGAATCGTCGGGTCCTGAAGAGCAAGACAAATGAAGGCCGGAGAGCGGGCGGCGGCGTGCGCGTGCTTGCCTTTTGTTATCATTTTCCACAAAAGGAAAACTTGCCCATGCACCAATTCTGCACTCGCGTGCCTTTCAAAACTGCGTCGTCTGAGAAGCTCACGGTATGAGGAGTCCTGCTCTAATCCGGTACCATGCAGGCCGTGTTCGTTGTCGTGCATCAGGTTGTGTTGAGTAAAAATTTACAATGTTGAACTGGACCAGTTTGGCAAACTGGGAAACCTATCTCTAAGCGTACGTCCATTGTGCTAAAATCATGAAATTCAAATCTCCCTAATAAAAAGAGTGGAATTGGTGTACGAGTTGCTGTACATTATTTCACATAACTTTTTAAATCCTAAAAATATATGCATACAAAATTCAACTAGTGGGAATTACTACTATGCAAGGCAGCTATGAAAAGTACGAATGAGCTCGTGAAGAAAAAATATTCACGTAAGACAACTAACATTTTCCTAAGCACATCCTTATAATCCGTGCCTGGAAAATTAAAATAAAGTCATCAATGACAATGAAATTTAATGAAGTCATTTATGCAGAAAATTTCTGAGTATCATGATAAGTAACAATATAACCTTTGATGTAGTATACGCATCTAAAGCCGTAAATTATGTTACATTGATATTATTTATTGACTTGAAATTCCTGTACATGAACAATATATGAAGCTTGGTATGGAAACATCAAATAAAGGACAATTCTTGAAGTTAAATTCAAAATCAAAGTTATTCAAAAACTTTGTACACTAACGTAGACCACGATTTGTATAATAGAACCTGCCTGTATTGATTGAATTGCATTTTGAGAAGAAAAAAAATTAGCCGGTTAGATAGTTGAAAAGATAAATTTCTTTAAAACAGTTAATGGTCCATCTTTTTTAAATGATATCTTCGATTGCTTTACCAGGAGAAAAATTTGTAATTTACCGATATAAAATGTTTCAAAAACCAAATTAGACTATTAGTAAACACGAACTGAAGACAGAACCTTAAAACTATCATCAGCAGTTTCATTTATTTTCAGAAGAATCACACGTTGAGTGCCGAGACATTCGCACTGGTGAAAAGAATTTTTGAGCCTGCTGTTTAACGCTTGGTATTGTTAATCAAAATTCCAATCCCTTTAAATAGCTATGGCAGAGGTATTTAAATGAGGTTTGTTGACCCACAATTAAGGTCCCAGGCCTGACTACAATAGTGAGAGACGCAACACATGCGCTGCTCTCACGACCAGCTCCTTTTTTTGTGCTGTGATCCCAGCGGGACTTTAACATGCGTGGGGACACGCCAGCGATAAAAAACAAGAAGTCTTGGGCATAACTCGGTCACAGGGAGACTTTGAAGTGCGTTCGCATTGCAGCTTCAATCAGGCTTCGAATAATCGGAATGGCGAAGTTTTTCTTATTCGAATTTCTGGATCATTTCCCAATTGTAAAAAACAAAGTTTCTTTGGATGATTCCATCAGAATAATTTTGTGTATTTAGGCATGTTCTATCATTTTGTGTTGACAAACAGAAACATATACTCTGAATGTGGATCAAATTGCAATATTAGTAAAAAACGAAATTTCTTTTCATGACGCCATCAGCATAATTTTGTGTTTTTATGAATATTCTATCCTATAGTGTAGACAAACCGAAACATATACTTTTAATACGGAATACAAATTTTGATGTATGCGTACTCCCTTTAGTGGGATATTTCGACAGGTCTTCATAATACGCGTGTGATACAAGGGACAAGTGTCTCCCATGTTGAGCTTTCTGGTCTCTTTTAAATAGGTTCTTTGGTGCAGCTTCCTTGGAGGACCCTCGGCTCTACTTGCGCCATCGCTCGCTCCGAGGCCACAATGCCGTCTTACAATAGAGATACAATAGCGTTACAATCTCCGAGCACAATACAACAACAGACCTGTACAAATAAATGGATTGGTCTTCTACATATATAGAAAATGGAACTGAAGAGAGGGTGCCGTCAGCGTTCACGATTGGCATGTTCGCCAACCTATTTGAGTGTCGTTGCATTTGAATATAATAAAGTGTTCCGTATTCGGTAACCCGAATAAATGCAATCGCAAAAGCTGTGTGTCGCACCAAATATGTACCCACACCATTGGTAATAGATATTAGAGAGGGTTTGAGGCTAAAAAAATTTTATGAATGAGGAAAAAAATTCTGTAAAACAGTTTATTCTACACCAGAGGCTCGTGACGCCTCGTTGAGGACTTGTTCTACTCATACCAAGTTGACATTTTTATCAGTGCGGCTGCACAATCGCCTTTACGTGCCTGCTTCGTCACAATAAACTTGAGGCAGAGGCCCCATTCACTAGCATCAGGTAGGCAAATGCCCTCGTTCCCAGTCACCACTCGAATGAATTCCGAGCCCCTCGATCAAATGCAGCTTTTATAGCGCCTCTGTTCTCAAAGTAGAGTTGGAGAGAACTCAGATTCGTCCCTCTTTCGCGTGACCTGAAAAATTTGTGTGTGCATTCATTGTAAATATAAACACATTTCTAGTTGCTTATAGCGAATGATGTCCTTTGATGTTGCGTGAAAAATAAAAAATGGCAGGACGGCAAGATTCAACGTGAGGTAGAGAATGCAGAATGATGTATTTAACTGCAGTCTTTTAAATGAGAAATTAAACAGGTGTAAACATTGGTAGCCCTTTACTGCCTCTTGTACTGAATTCGGTGCGTTCGATAAAAGTTATTTTACATATCCTACGTGTTTGTTTAAACAAAAATGCAGCCCGTATACAAGAAATAGTTTCTTCCTGGTTTTATTCATGCTATTTCCAATATCATATCCCATTATTTTTCCTTCAATAGAAAGAATGTAAAATATGAAAAAATGCTAGTCAAGCCGATAACAATCAAGGCAGTAAAAGGTTACTTGCAGATTAGGTTTACATGGACTTATCTGTTATGATATATTGCCGATGTTTTCAAAATTTGAAGTAGGTGAGCACTGGACAGTGAAAAAATATATGTACAGAATGCACGTGTTTTATGCGACGTATACATATGTGCCTCAATTACGTACGTCTGCAATTTGCCTTCCGCTATGTCAATTTTACTTAACTAGCCACGTTGAAAGTAGAAATTAATTATTTTCAGTGACGTATGTATGATACGTGTATTTCGCTTTATTACTGCAACGATTAAATTGGTCTTGCATGAGGGCTAGGTTTTAAGAGAATTTCCCCAGGACTCCCTGGACTTGACGCTTTCGAATATCTTCTCTTGGGTCACCAGGAATCCAACGTTTCGTTAAGCCAGAATAGCTAAAAGACATTAAGGAGAGAATTTAACAGCGGTTTGATATTTTAAAGAAAGAATTACCAATGATAACAATTGAGAATGCTGCGTAAAATAACGTCAAAACTGCAATACTGATCGAAAAAAATGAGGAAGAACAAATGCAGTAGGAGCGTTTTTAAAATGATTCTGATCATGTACTTTTTTCCACCTTTAGCCTGCGTGTTTTTAGTGTTTAAGTTATAAGCTTATATGTGTCTAATAGGGCTTACAACCTGAACCAAGGCTGCTTCTCACTTCTCTCGGGAAAACTTTTGAAATAAGCAATATTTTCTACTAAAAAAAATGGTCCTAAAATGGATTAAAAATGATTTTTACGTACCAATAAAACTGAGTGAGGTAAAATCAGCACAGAATAATAACAACATCGAGCGAATCACTGACGGGCAAAAATGGGCACGCCATGTATTTTTCTGCGACATTTCGCATAAGAACGCATTCACTCGACGGAATCATTGTATGTTTTACCCTTTCAAAATTGAACGGTGAGGCAAGCACATCTCCTGTCGAGAAACTGCTTGTCATAGAGAATGACGTACGAAATTCGCTCGATCATCCGTCGTAATGCTCGGGCAGTGAGGACACGTACTTATGAACCAAAAGACACAACAAGATCGACTTCTTCGCACGGCCTTTTGTTGCTTATTGATGTTGCGTTCTGTTATGTTTTCATCAAAGAAATATCATTTCCAAGAGATCAGGCTCCGCACTCATAGTCTTTAGCAAAAAGAGTCTCGTGTGTTGTTTATAGAATGATATTGTCTTAAGTCCGAGTAGATTCAATGAAACATGAACTTCAGTTATGGAAATCAACCCTTCTAGTTGATAGGTTTACCACCAATCAACTCCAAGATTTAGCTGTACCTGAGAAACTTCCTATAAGGAAGACCTCATTACGACGGCATTAGAACTGATGAATAGATAATGAGTGGTCGACAGCGAGCCACAATTTTCTCACTCACCGCGGAAAAAAATTGAACCTTAGGTGTTCTTTATGTCTTGATGTTAAGTTTCTTTTGTGGCGTGATTAAAAAGAACAACCCAGGATTTCTTTTTAACTCCAGGAGAATCAAAAAAGACAAAATAGTTACACAATCACATCACAGAAACAGTAAAAAGTAGACGCGAAAACGGAACTTTGAGACGCGAGAAACCTGGATTATCAAGGGGTATAAAACTGGGGCGTAAGACAATCCCACGACTGCGACAACTGCCAACACGAAAGATTCCAAGAAGCGCCGCTACGACTACGCTGTCAGCAACTCCCTACGTCCGTGTTGACTTAAAAAAAGTTATAATTCGAGGCGCTCAGGTGAAGGAGCTCATGCTGTAGATGATTGTCCTTGAAGATTTCTTATACGATATGATGTTAGTCGGCTGGACTACGTTACATTTTTTGCTGATCTAAAGGATGAGGCATTTATGGCTATATTTAATATGACGTATGACTGGTCATCCTATTCACCTGGTGTGAATATTTCCTAGACAATTAAGGTTTGATAACTACTGAATAGAACATGTGAAGCATAGGTATTTGAAGTGATAACTGGAAAAGTAGTATGGTATATATTAAATGGTACGTATTATAATGATTCGTATTGAAATTAATGGTACAAATTAAATTTAATGACACTTAAAAAGCTGTACACATTAAAAGTATTGGTACGTATTAAAATTTATGTTACATATAAATGGTGTTTATCAAAAGTAATGGTACATATTCAATGTTTTAACATGTTAAAGGATGTATATTAAAAATAATGGTAATTGTAAAGAAAATTTGAAAGAGTTTCAACGACTGATTTCCGAGACTAATCACATGAAGTAGATCTAGAGTTTACTTACCGCTATTCTTAAGTTACCTGTGTAAGTTTTAGCAGTAAGTGGTAAAATGGCTAAAGTAGGGTGAAAATAGGAGAGGCAGAATGGGTGAAATAGGGAATGGGTAATAAGTAAAAGTAGGGTAAAAATAGGATAGGAAAAATGGATAAAATAAGGTGCGATAGCTCTTTACGTGATTACCAATGCCGTATACTGGTGAAGGATTGGCGTCTGCAAGGATTCCTTTGCTGAGTTCACACTTACTGTTAACTTCGAACAAATTAGAAATTACATCGTGAAATCGAAATGCCTCAATTAGTCGTTTATGATCAATGTTAGACGCTAAATAATTATGTGGAGATGAAGACTCTCATTTTAGATAGACGTTCTAAGAACAAATGCAAATTTGTTAAATTTGGTGGTCGGAAAACTACCGAATACGAAAAACTTCGAAACATTGCATAAAAGGAAGAATAAGTGCCATGAAAGAGCCAATTTTATTCTCGCTTTACATCAGTGAACTGAAATAATTTCGCAATTTTTTTTAAACGTTCATCCCCGTATTTATACAAAAGCGTAGCAGTTTAAAAAAAAGAATGTTTTTATATAGAAAACGTTCTATGGCTCTTGTTCTCACGAAGTTTTTTCTATATTATAACCAGATCTCACAAGTTTTACCGACTGAGGCAAAAGTATATTTCTCTACATACTCTCTAGTTCTCTTCAATTAATTGTTCAGTACGGATAAGAATGGTCATTGAAGCAATTGGATCTCTGCACTCAAGTGCCTTGAACGTTCTGTCAGCTCACCTCTCTCGGGCACACATCGTCTCCAGGATGACGAATGCTTTATAAGTATAAGAATCTGTCAAGTCTAAAGTTGAGTCCCTCCACATGCAGTCTATTCAGGTTTGAAATATTAATATAATCAAATTGTCATCATTTGTCTTCATTACCTCGATGAAACATTTCGTGCAAAATCATAAAATGTTACAATACAAGATATGAACGCTATTCGCATAAAGTAGTATAGAGTACTTCAGACACAATGCGTTGAATGGTTGGCTCCATAAGTTGTAAACCAGATGAAACTTCATTCTCAAGCTTCAACTTTTTAGTTAAAATGCCTAATGTTTCGAAGGAAAAAATAATGGTGAAGCTATCTTCGTTACAGGGGCACTTCTGAACCTCGTAGACTTCGCTACCGTAGGAAAAAATCGCCCATATCAGATCTGTGCTGTGATGATAGAGGAGCCCCGCGCGACACCATGAGGTAAAATACGGACGACACTGGACTTTGTCCGCTTAAATTGGGGTCTAAGGAGCAAATAACAGACCTGTACATCATTCTGATAAATTCACGACAACAGGGGTACAGGCAACATGTAGTTTGAACTTTAGTGGGATAACTAGAAAAAGAGTTGTCTATGTGTAGATTAGAATGAATTTTCAAGTACTCTGTGGATAATTTTCAGTTTGTCATTCTAAATCAAGCATTGTACTGCGAAAAATTGTCTCTAGATGGAGTTTATTTCAAAAACTTCGCAGTGTTAGAATATTAAAACGGCTTACGGAAAATAGGAAGCTATCTTTTTCAGCGGACTTCGTTTGCTTAACAAGCATATCCAAACTAGTCCAAAAAGTCATGTGTACGGTTCAACTGAAGGCCCTTCAGCAAACCAGTCTACTACACAGCCATGCCCTAAGGTTGAGGTGGTAAAGGGTACTGAGCTCTAGCAAGAAAAGTCATCCTGGTAGCATGAACAGGTTTCACAAAAAACCTGCAATTACGTTTTCTCATAGGACACGGGCCAGATGTTAAATTGCAACCCTCCGTACCCACGCCCAAGGGGCTCTAGCTGGCAACCACATAAACTGCGCAATTTATACTGCGCAAATGCAAACGCTTACAAAAGTTTGCAGGTTCACACGGATATTTCACAGCGTAAACCTCTTAATTGTAGGCAAACAAACTCAATTTTCCTAGGGCAAAGGTCGTTGTAAATTCACAGAATTCTCAGACCGTCGAACTCGAAGGTGACAGCAGCCGAATGACAATTAAAGCAATTGGCTACAGTCCTCTAAAGCAACATGTGTGTCCTCCAAGGAACAACTCTCAATTACATCTAGTGTTTCTGGATTGGTTTTCTTCAAAGCCGCCTGGAGTTAAAGCTTCGTGAAAGGACATGTGTTCTCAACTGTTAAAAGTTCTCATCCATTTTTGTTTTTGTAAGCTAAAAACTCATGTTCCTCTGCCTCCCATTTGAAACATTTCAATCTACACGCGATGGAATAAAAACAGACTATTCAACCCAACATCGAGAGCTTAAACATTTCCGACCAACGTACAAGTAGTGAAAGCTCACATATTTACACGAACGTGTACATCATTATTGTTCAGGTTAAAAACGATGGAAATGATGTTGTAAAAGCGGGTAAAAACCTACTAGGCGGTACCGATCATTTTGCCGCAGCTCAAAGAAGAGTGTACGCGTACAAGATGTGATAGAAGAGACGCTGAGTATGTTGTTAACCCTTAACCGTGTGATCGGTGAGTTCGAGGCAACAGTTCGGTGTAGTTAGCACAAGAGGCGACCAATTAACTAGCTCGAGATTGTGGGGTGGTCATGAGTGAGATGTATGCGACGAGACTAGATGAACCTATATTTCTTGAGGAGATTGTGTGCCCTGCTTTTATCGCCACTTGAAGGCTAAGTCACGTAGGCAGAAACATCAGTTCAGCGTGAGATAAAAGTGCGTAAAACAGTCGTCTGTTCTCTATGCAAACTCTTCAGGATCTTCATTTCAATGTAGGCTTCGGACAGAAAACTGTGATGTAACTCTTGTATGAAATGGAGATAACAAACGATTTAGTGTCGGGTTATTTCCGTGACACGCGTTATCAATGTTATATTTTCAAACTGAAAGCTCGATGCGAGAAAAAGACCAGTTGGAAAAACTTTTCATTGAGAAAAATTCCCATTATTTGCCACTTTCTTAACTGTAACAAACTGAACACTGCAATTCATACTAGTTGATATTTGTAGAAATCAGAAATACTCAGTATTTGCGTTTTGATAGGTAGCTCTTGGGTCAAAATTCAGTAGAATACAACGTTCAGTTTGTAACAGCTTGAACAGATTTGAGTTTACCCTCAAATCTTACTCCATAAATTAAAAACAACCAACTAGAAGATCAGAAATCATAAGTAGAAAAATAGTAATTCGTGAACATAATGAGGAATAAGTTTCGCTTAAGAGATACTGAAGTTGATAAAAATTGAAAACTACGCGCCTTGAGTTTCACAATTTTGGCAATTTAATTGTGGTCTTATAATACATCGGTCTTTGAAAACGACGTTGCAAATATATTCAAAGAAATTGACAAAAGTAAATCGAACGAGAAATTTTTTCACATACTCTCCACTGCAGCAGTGAAGTTTAAACTTATGGTCAGGAAGCTGGATAAAATAAAAAATAACAAAGACGGGAGCGATTTAAAAATACAACCTATAGAAAAAAGAAGAGAGTGCGGGAGTCCCTGAGTGGCCGTCAACACAAAAGCTACCTCCAGAATAGGTAATAGCTGGCGAGTTTTATGCATGTGGCAGTGGCGTAAAGGCTGTTGTCGTCCAAAAAGATTATGACTGAGTGTGGGCTGAGGCGTTTGAACGATACTCTAGTCATCTTGTTGGTTGGGCGCCCCAGGCTCTGATTGCCTACACTTAACCAGCTACTGTGCGCCCATCCTCATGCCCCGGGGGCATTCGTGTGGTCCTTCCCGCTCGTTTTCCCCCCGTGATAGTCTCCCCCCCCCTGCTGGCAGTCGTCTCCCCTGGCGAGCGGCTCGTCCACCTGTTGTCTCGACCAATTAAGTTGCTTCCCCCTGGGGCCGCCACAACCTGCAGCCCGACACCCACCTCTCGGTTGCAACCAGGTCACCTCAGCGTCCCTTAATTCATTAACCTGCGTTGGTCTCCTGGGTGTTTTGTAACCCCAATTTCGGTTAGGTTAATTTTATTACTACTTGGTTTTTGGAATAACCCTTTTTGAAACCTCCAGGTGACTGCAGCTGATTAAGTACCGGGAGCTGAATGTTTTAGATAAGTTGGGTATTGCTATCTTTTTTTAGGTTATTCATATTTTAAGGGGTTTAAATTCGCTTTTCAACTTCTAGTAACGACAGAGTGACGCGAAAGGAAGGTCCATGGTAAAGTTCATCCATTTATGTTATTTTATTCAAACGTTCATTCCAACAAGCATTCACAAGACAATGAAAATGGTTGGTTGTCAGAGAAAAATATATTTCGATATAAATTGGGTTAAGGAGTATAGGTGCAGTTTCCACATCATTTTATACGTATGACTTGTATTGGCATAAAAACGTACGCGTTAACGTACAATTCATAACTGCATACATGTATCGTGAATCTCCAAACCCAGATCTTACGACCTGAAAATGTGTGAGTTTTGTAGCAGAAATGTGCTGGCCTGTGTTCCCAGCACTGCTGTCGCTCTCGTAAGAAAAGAGCCACTTGAGCAGGGAATTATAAAATTATATTCTAGAAAATGTATTCACGGTAGAGAAATAACAACGATGCGCTTCACTTGTGGTAGTTCGAAAATGCCGAGTGTTCTGCGCTCATCATCGTCTGGAACCCGAAGTCGTGCAATTTTGGATCAATTTTGAAGATGAACATACAATCAAGGAACGCTAATGTATGTAATGACTGGAAGACTTTTGATCAAACATTTGATCGAAGACAAAAGTTTGCACGTCATTTGATCAATTAATAAGAAGAAAAAAGTTGGTGGGAATTTTGATTTCGTCTTTAGAATTTTGCACGTTAGAAACACGTTCAAATTACTCAGGCCAACTTAGTATATTTTATAGTCAAAGTTGTATTTCACTGATAAATTACTTTTTTAGCGTAGCTCACCTTGTACGTAAGATAGGGCGTCACAAAATTTACGCATTGTAAAAATTATACTGCAACCAACACTCTTGATATACCATAAGCGATAAAAATTATCCATTAGATCCTTGTCTCACTGTTCGTATAAGCATCGAAGGTAATTTAGCAGAAGCCTTGAGTGATACTTTTAACATTGAATCATGGGACTAAGCACGGAATTGCCTGTGCCACTCGTTCATTGACCACAGGATTAGCCATGAAGATTTCCCAGGAGCGAAAAAAGTGACCGAATCTCACCATTTAGGCGGTTAGGTCGTGCCTCCCACATCTCCCATTAACAACGCAGAATTTTCTTCTATCAACTTTGGAGCTACCGATCATAGTAAAACTATTATTAAGGCAATCCTCGAGGCCGCGGGCTACTCTGGTCGGCTGTGCAAAATTGTTACTTGCCACTGGACCGCTGCTGGGTTCGTGGAAAAAGAAAACGAAGTTTCTGTTCGGCAAACTTTTTCAAGAGTAGATTCTTCGCACTGTGATTGTGGGCCCAGGCGAGACTCAATAATGAAAGAAATGAGAGAATATTGCGAGGCTGTCGCCGTGACCGCTGGAGGTGTGCATCGTGGCCGCTGTTGCTTCTGTTCTTCACTCGACGCAATAAAATCGAAAGGAAATGTAAGTTCAACGCCTCTGAATTTGTTTCTTAAGTTTACTTAAAATAACTGAATGAAAACTCGTGAGATTTTCGTCGTCGAGAACTACGAGCTTCTGAGCCATTCGCAACACATTAAGTTGTATAAACTTTCACTTCTTGTGAATTAATAAGTCCTTAGTGCTACAGTATTTCAACAATTTCAAATTTTATTGTTTTTCTGTGTTAGCTGCATATCGAAACCCACAATAGCCAATGAAAATACTGCTCAGTGTACAAGCTACGTACTTGCCATCTAAATATAAAATAACAGAAAAAGACGCTTGATAATCGCGCACTTATTTACTCACATGTAAGCCAACTAAATCCATCTCATAAGTGCATCACATTCATATCCAATTGTGTTAGAAAGATGTACAACAATTTATATCCAATCACATTTATATCAAATTGTATTAGAAAGATAAACCACAATTAAAAATCATTTCTGGGCTTAGCAATTAGTACACGCTGTAAAACCGCTCAATACCAATACATTAGGAAAAATCAGACCAGTGCATCAGCTTACTGAAACTTTCAAATATTTTTGCGATCTCCACCGAGGCGCACAAAACTGAGCAGACGCGTTGAAACGAACATGCCATGCCAAAATTTGTACTCACTCTTTGTAATTAAAAAATTTCAAAACGAAAAGACACGTAGGAATCTCATGCTTAAGTGTAGTGTAACTATTAAATTAACGGTGGGTAGGTAACTGTTCCTGGTAATTTATTCGCATGTGTTAGTCATTTGTTTTAAAATTTCATAATTTCAAAGAGTGAGTTCGTTTTTTTGACCCCCCTGCATACGTCATACCGTCTCGTAAAGAAGCAATACTACCGCTAAAGAAGCCGCTGAGATTCGGTAAAGCACATCAACGCACGGCGCAGAAGACGGGCTACCGTTGACGTTATAGCCTTCATGGGCATGCTCACCCCATCATTACACTCTCTGATTAGAGTCTTCTTTTTATGCCCAAGACCAGCAAGAAAGTTGAGGTCAGTTTTTGAGGCCGGACCTGTCTTGGTTGCAATGGGCACAGCGTACGTCGCTGCCGTTCATTAGGACGACCAAGGTAGTGAACAAGCCACAATTGCGAAGCGGTGACGCTCTCGCTCTCTCTGAATTGTTTAGTGGATCATCATGAGATATTCTCCAATGCATTTCTCCAATTATTACAAGTAGAATGAGTCAGTGTCGTTAACATACGTGGCGTTTACACTGTGGAGACTCTGTTCTACAGAGCACCAGGTGAATGTAGAAATTGATTTCAGGTACTAATTAAAAACCTTTGATGAGATTCATTTAGCTTTAAGAAGTAGAAATTGATGACAGGTACTAACTAATAACTTTTGATAAGGCTGATTTAGTCCTTAACAAAGTTTATATTGATATCAGGTACTAATTGAAAACCTTTGATGAGATCGATTTGGTCTTTAACAAAAGGTGTTTTCATCGAGACTCTCATTAGCGCTTTTTGTTTGGCGTACCCCTTTGTATGGGGAGCAGTTAGCGGACAAACCCTTGATGAAAGAGATCACTTCGGATTAAAATATCATTTAAATGTTCTTTGAAATACTCCGTGAGTGTTACATTGCGAAAGAATCACTTATTAATAAAAAAATGTGTACGCATTGTACCATAGGAGAAAGCCCACATTCGCGGAATAATTAGATTTATTCACATGAGCGCTGGCAATAATACGACGAAATCCTGCCTAGCTGTCATGAGGAACCAGTTCCACAGCTGCACAATCACAATGCGAGTAAGATTGTGATTTTACGAGTAGTCATGAACGAGTAGCGCCTGAAAGCTGATAGATCTGTCAGGAGAACGAACATGAGATGAGAGTGCACTCTCTGGCCAGCGAAATGGTTGCGCGATCGTGGCTAACAAATTACGGAGGAGCTACCTTGACGTTAGCCATTGCACGACAAATTCAAGTCATCAGAGCAACAGCTACTCAGCAGGGACACAGCTCTTTAAAATTGGCACCCGTCCCCTCGTCGTGCCCCAGGCTCCCAGTTCGTAACACCGCAGACAAGACACGCTCTGGGTGCACTGAAGGCTGTCGCTTGATTGCATCCATCTCTTCGCACATGAGTGAAATGAAGGCGAGGGCTCCTTGATACGGAAGATAAAGTGTCCCATCTCTAAATTAAAAACATTTGATAAATGCACTTGAGGAAAAAATTCGACGATAAACTTCAGAACGACTTCAATTTGGTTGAATAGGTTCATAATAAAATGCGCTCAGATGATATTGGTACTCTTAGATCTGTGGAGTTCGACCCCAGTGTCGTCAACCAAAATTGAGTGGCCTAAAAATGTTAGACTCTTTTGTCATTCATTACACGCTCATGGAGATGCCACAAATTTACAACAAAATGAAATTAAACACAGTGCTTGGCCGATGTGGACAGAATTTTATTTCTCTATCAAGAATACTATTTCGCATACTGCAGGTTGGAGAAATGATCGAATACGAGTATAGTTTTGCCCCTGATATAGAATTCTGCAAAGAACGTACAACTTTGACCTGCTTACGTATACCTAACTTTAAGGTATCATGAATGTGGCCCAGTTATTACAGTTATTTTTCAGTCCATTCATCATACGAAGCTAATTTTCACATTCATCAAACATCAATTTTTGCGAAACATTATAAGAGTTCTATTTTCTGGCTCCCGAGATCTGACTTGACAACAAAACTTTCCATTTTTTCGTTGATTAATCAAATTTTCCTTGCGAAGTTCCCTAGCTTGAGTATAGATTTTGTTATATAAACAATTTAGCGCCCTTGTCAGTGGCGTGACTCACCAAACCTGTCGAGTGAGTGAGCAAAAACTGAATTTCAATTCGTCGCACAATGATTCTTTGTCTAAGTGCCACCAAACTCTTCCTTGCTGGGTAAAGTTCCTGTAAAGCTCAGATAAATATTTGGAACGCACGTATTCAAATTAATGAAGCGACTCTTTCAAATAAAAAGTGTTGTTTCTCTTCATTTAAGCACTTAAGTATTCCGTGGAAAGGTACATAGCAATCCCCAAAATTTCATGGTACCATTTAGTAAATGATTACGTGTCATTTTTAAACTTCCAATTTTGAGCGATTCGAAAAGACAGTCGGTCAGAGGGTCTCAGGTATTACTTTTATAGGAGTTGTTGACACTAATGTTCTATTGAATTTTATAACCTATGTTGATTTATTTAGTCCGTGAATTTTGTTACCTTACTTACCTAGTCGGTAAATTTCATTACTTCATTTATTTATCTAGTCGGTGAATTTGGGTATTTTCATTTATTTAATAATTTAATCGGTGAGTGAGTCTCATTTATAACTTGTATAGCAGTTACTGACACAATTGTCTTAGGGAATTTTTTCTGGTCATTCACGATAGATTTCTCTTAAAAACTTTCGACCCGTCATAAACATCGAGATTTCCTCGATAATTTTCACGTCCTAAAATTGACGAAGCAGAGCTTGGAGCCCGGCAAGTTACACGACTTCAGATTGCCTCGCAGTTAAGTTCCCGTTGTAAAAAAGTTTCACTTCCCGTTGTGTGATGACGTCCCGCCGAAACTTGGCCAGCAAATAAAAACGGACCTCGTAAAGCACACGCTACACGGAGGTCTGATCCTGACGTCGATGTAGCGAATCGATAGCAACTTTTGGTCACAGAGTAACGTAATCTGGACTAATGATCTGACGCTGCCCAATAAAATACTGGCGACTTGAAATAAAGCGAATAACATCTTGGTTCAATTTATTTTACTCTGCCACAGGAGTGAATGAAAATAAATTAGGTTGTTTTTCGAGCAATATTTTTATGGCATATTCTGATTTATGTGTTAAAAGTGAATAGAAAATTTATGATACCTAACGTAAGAAATTTTATACCAATTTCCAATCATTAAGAAAATATGAATCTGGAAGTGTGTGATATTGTAGGATAGAATTATAAAAAATAATAATTGCATTGCATATTTTTTCACTTCTCATACGTTTATAATCTGTGAATCAGAGAAATGAATAATTCATAGGAGCTCATGGCAGTTTTACAATATTCAGTGCCTAATTTTAAACTCGGTATTTTATCCATGCACACAGTTGAATGATGGGACTAAAAATTGTAAAGTTTTTATCCCGAGCAAGCGGAGGGTCACTCATAATATGCTCCTCTATAGCAATTGTGAAAAAGAAAATTGCAGGTTTCAATGGCTGGCAATGGGAGAGAAAACAACATAATTTAACAGAAGTCGCGTTTTTCATGCGCGTCAGAAAACTCACCCGCTTCTTATTTACTGAAATGTCCGCAAGGGAATCCGGAAGGAGAACTAAGTTTTTGTAGGCATATGTGACATGTAATTTGCGTCACATATAAGACGCTGATTCGTGTGAGTGAGCTACAAGTTACCAAAGTGCCTTCCTTCCACACGGACAAACCTAATTAAGAGATTACAGAGCTGAACAGCAGCGACGTGAAAAATACGACAGAATACGTGCAATGGAGAAATAATTTCTGCATAGTTTCAAATAATTTTTGAAGCGATAAAAATTGCGTTTTTAACGATTTGGCTGCAGGTGGAGCTTTAAAAAAAAAATTCTGCACCGTAAGTATTTGAGTGTGATTCAGCAGCTACTGTATGGAGCGGCATGGGATGTTACGTTGAGAACTGAACACCACTTACCCCCACCCCCTGATCTTTGTGAAGCTGTTCTCCGCAGCGCTCACACCTGCTATCACAGGACTCTATTGGCTTGCTGCGTTCCCCTGAAGCCTCGACCTACCTGCCACAGATTAAATACTGTTTCTTTTTCGTTATCAAAAGACTGTTCGATTGACTCGTTTCTTTTTAGGGATTTTTGCTATTTAATAATACAATATGTGATGGGGACTTCAGCTAAGAAATTTCGTTTGAAATATTGTTTTTCTACAAGGTTATTTATTGTCTACTGCTTTTGAATAAATAAACGGCTTCAGAGCTCTGTTTACATTAGTCAATGGCTTTTTAAAATTTACTCGGTTTCATCCGCGAGTGGCACCTGGAAGGTCAGGAAATTTGCAAAGTAAATCCAAAGAATAAACTTTCAGTCTCTCCGTGCACGCGATAAACATTGGTGGAAATTCTGTTGCGTGAAACGAACTACATCGCGCTTTAGAGAAAACCTTGAGTTCAGTTTGAAGCAAACAAATGATTACAAATGTTTTCCCAGTTTTTCAATGTTTCGAAACCTTCATTATTCAATTTACGGATTACGAGCACCTGAAGAAAGACGGAAATGAAAATTGGGCCCTTTTTTTTAAATGTCTCATTGCTCAAACATAGAGCATGTGTCTGCTTTCAAGATTTCAACTCATGTAGCGCAAGAACAAATGATAACGGATACAAGCACTTCAACGGCAATTTTAATACACAATAGAAAAGAAATGCAAACTATCTCTCTCATAAAAATGATGAAATGCTGAAGACAGAACAAGTTTTTTAAGCTGTCCTATAGCTTTGGGGTGACGCTTCAATGTTTAGAAACATTCTTACAAACAACATCCTCGGCTCTCAGCGTGTATTTTTTGACGATATTCCGGCTGAAGAAGATGTGACGAAGCATTTTCTGCCTAGCCCCGAATAGCCAGGTTCATGGCCAAGCTTTCAGCACCTTTTGATCGTCTCTCAAATTTCATATTTTCAGGATCCATTAATGTTGCACTGTCACTATCCCGCTCCAAGCAGCGAAGCAGCGTTTGACCAATGACCATAACATGGGAAGATATTGAACTGAATAATAAAATTTTGCGGTCTCACCCAGAAATAAAATAAACGAACGTGCCACAAAAGCAGCTGACGAGCACTACCTTCATCAAACTGAACGTTGTTTCTATTCTCTCTTTCATATTCCCATGCGGCTGGATGCGCTCAAGAAATATCCAAATGGTGGTTCTTGAGGAGTGCCGCAACGTCTAGACGTCCACTGAAGACTCCAGGAAATAGCACGGAGTCGAACCTGCTCACGGAGCAGCCCTCTACTGCCCTGCAACAGCTGCCTTGCTTCAGGTCACGTTCATCGAGCTGGTACCTCTTTCCCGACTCGTACCAGAGCGTTCACGCTACGAGCAGCCGGGAAATAATTCATTTCTTTCGTTTTCATGTGACCTACCAATTCGAGGCCTTGTGTTCTGAACGTTGTGAAACTCGGGCGGGAGTTGTGATCCTCTTAAGGAAGGATAAAATATGGAGGATAAAATGATTCTCTAATGTAAAATATACCATCTCAAAACGAGTTCGAGTCTTGCATTCGTATTCTTCGTAAGCTAGAAATCAGGTCTGAGAAAGTTAGGCTTACGGTACGTCACCCATCCTACAGAACGGCGTTTTTTTAAATAGGATGAAAATACCAAAATCTATGGTAGAGTACAAAAATTTGAATGTATGTATAATATACACAAGTAATTTCAAAGTTTTCTGATGAACAATTTTTCTATTTTCGTGTAATAAAACAAGTGTTATACAGATTTTAGTTCAGTAAATATACAGGTTTTCCATTTAAAATTTTTGTTCAATAAAATTCAGTCAATTCAGCCCATTCAGGTCAGAATAATATCAATTGAATTTTAGTTCATTCAGCACTAATTTTTAAGATTAACGTCTTTCAACAGTTATTATTATGGCAGCTCATTAGCCCGTATGTACACTCAAAGCTAAATGTTGGCTTGAGCAGTGTTTTACTGTCCAAATTCTATGGTCAGGGCCACGAAAATGATGAGTGATTGTGGACGACTTTACTGGCGGACAACTTTACATGCGACTTAACTCCCACAAGACTGAGCGGGCTACACAACAAAGAGAAAATCGCCACCCGTCCTTTTCTGCCCGTTAGGACCAAGAACATTCAACAAGCGCGACAAAAAATTACAACAGAAAAGAATTACGGATTACTGCAGACATTCAAGCCGTGCGTTTTAACGGTGTCGAAGACTCAAAGATCGTCTTTTTAATCGCAGAGAGGCCCAAAGAGATCCGAGAAACTGCGCCAGCTTATGAAAATATTCCTATTATCCCGCATCAAAGAGCCCGTCACTCTTAAGCAGGTTGAATAATATGGTCTTCAACCACTGCCTAAAGCAAACTACCAAGGTGACAGGGATGTATTCGTAAAAAGTATTTTTTCATTAAGTTGCTAGTGATACTCAATGTATCGTCCAATATGAAAATAGGCCCCCATGCATAAAATCGTATACATGGCTATCTTAAAGGTTGTAATTGGTTGCGAAAATTAATGAGAAAAACTCTTGGGCTCAAGCCTTAGAATGCAAGTCTCAAGTTCCAATTCTTCGTCACAGCAGCTTGACCACAAAGTCTAACGAAAAACCTTGTTTCACACTGCGTCTCGTTTTCATCATATGGTTCACGGAATTCCTTGCGTTCACGAAAGTCTCTCACACTTTCACATCACTGCTGACTCAATCGTGCGCTCACACGGGCTCTTGTGCGTACATGAGTTCCAAATTACCTGAGTAGTATTTTAGGCGTTAAAAGCATGTTCAATAGACGCACGATTCATCAGGTGAATCAAGTTCTGAGCGTGAGTGATAACGAGCTCGCCTGATAGGCAGAAGAGATTGAGTCTACGCATGGGAAAGGAAGATTTTAACACGAAATGCCTGTGAAAGCGGCACATCAGTGTGGTCTGGGGCGAAGTGCCCGAACGAACTCCAGAATGCCAATGGTATATAGTACGAGTATGTAGACGTGCATGTGTGCGTCTTGCACACGCTTGCTCAACGCACTCCCACGCAAGTGGGTTGCCTCCCGTATCTCTGTTCTGGTCAACCCACTTACTTCACGGGTGTTCTTCTCTAGCGTTTCCCCCACTAGCACTTCATCACCTCACGCGCTCTTCACGTCCCTTCCACTCGGGCTTTCACCCCACGTTCCTACACATGGTTGTCATTTCGGGTTCCCGTGAATGAAAGTCGAAGAACGATTTGAATAATCGTGTAGCGGAATCACAAGTGATTGTAACCAACAATTTGGCTCATGTGAAATAGCAAAAGTCAGTGATTCTAATACTGAGGTAGACATCATGCCCTTAAAACGTCCCACTTTCCTCACGAAAAGTGTTTCTATCAGCATCACACTGGAGCAACAAACCAACCTATTTTGAACAAGAAAGAATCATACCCGGCATTTCAACTCAGACCCTCTCTCCTACACCCACTTACCTCACACACACTTCCCCACACGCTTACCTCAGTCTTATGTCGTCTCTAATTTTACTGCGCACGTCGCACGTTATTTTCTTGCCTTGAAAGGACCGCGCCACGACGTGTACTGCTCAACCCTGCCACGTGATCGCCGTCCAGCACGTGGGATATTTGGCCGCCTCGAATGTAAGTCACCACACCTCACGTCGCCCTTCCTCACCACATCGCGTGCTCCTCACCACCTCTCACGTCGCCCTTCCTCACCACATCGCGTGCTCCTCGCCTCACGTCCACGCGATCATCGTACGCAGCAAATCTCAGCCGCATCCTCCACCGTCCCCCGGGCAAAATGAAACCCTTAAAAATAAAAGGAGACAACCAAGCCACCAGTGCTCTTTTGCCCGACTTTTTGTGCTTGGTTTTTTTGTTCTCCTTCGCTTCTTCCCCGCGGGGCGTCTATCGGACCTTTGTTTTGGTTCCCATTTTCTGTTCGAGCTTCAGGGTTGTAAATGACTTTTACGACAGCTGTTCTAAAGGATTTGAACTGAAGTACTTACTACGAAGCGTTTGCTTTTGTTGATTGGGATAATGAGAGGGCATTTTTCATGAGAGAACTGAGTTGAGTTCGAGAGCAATTTGTTCAGTGATAACTTAAACAGAAAGTGCATCAGCTAGTGCTGAAAAAACAGTATTATTTAATTTTAATTTGGTTTTCAAAGTGAATGACAAAACCGTCTGAACACGTTTTCTTTTTCAGAAAATATCGAGGGTAAAACTTAAAAAAGATTTAAAAGATTAATTATAGTAAACTGTTAGCAAGTTGCAGAATATTTCTTACGATTGGTTGGCTTAACTTATGTAACCTTAGATAATTTAACACTCTAGTAACTGAATAAATTATGTTGTCTTTACACAATTCAAATATATTTTTAATGTTCTAATTATGCTGTTAAACTTCTCTCTTTATGTCCAGTTGAGAATTTTTACTCATTCGAATCCATTTTTCCACTTCTTCCTCAAAAAAACCTATATCGTATCTCTGAACTCGCTCAACCCGTTTAAACTCTTGTCTCCTAATATCTTGGCTTTTTGTTCTTCACCCTTAGGTTGGACTTGCCTCTTCCTGAACCTCCCACTCGCACACCCC
>VOMN01086082.1:0-54757 GCA_014899125.1 Orchestia grillus
GGGATGCTGAATGGCCTGCATTAGGGATGCTGAATTGCCTGCATTAGGAATGCTGAATTACCTGCATTAGGGATGCTGAATGGCCTGCATTAGGGATGCGTTGGTTAGTGTAATTCGTGCGTTTGTTTTGCAGGTGCGCTGTGCCATTTTTTGGTTCCCGCCTGGTCAGTTGGTGAGGAGGGCTGAGGGGTTGCCGGGGCCGTGAATTTTCTTTCGCGCCATTTTATCGCCAGCTCTCCCTCCACCGTCCATGGAGATTTTAAAATTCACTTTCAGAAAGATCCTGCTTGTTTTTGGTGAAATGCTATATGCAGCCGTATTGTGTATATATTGTATAATACACATGAGACAGCAGCTAGTTTTGCGTACAATGCTGAATGCAACCTCATCACCAAAATAATCAATCGATATTTTGCAAACCCATTCGAAATTTAACTATATTTTGTACGTTTGTATTAATATAATATGATGAAAAATTTCAACGATCGTTTTTGATGAATAGTGTATTCAGTAAGCCTGGTTCCTCACGCGTTACATTTTCTTGCCTGGTATTCCAGGATACTTCATTATCCCGTTGACTCCGAAGAGGGCCATATATGGTACACGCGATCATCTAACCTTACCTAATGTAACCAAAGCACTGTCATGTATGAATACAAATTTTCGAGTTTTCGTAAAATTTGTGTTCATCAATCAAATAAGCTAGTTCTGATTAGAAAGAAAATTAATAGAGTACCCAAAATGGTGAAACCAAAATCCTTCATTCTTACATTCACAGCAGAGATATTTGTCGGCATGTAATTTTACCTGTGCGGAGAATCGAAGTCACCGTGTTAACTGGAAAAATATGCATGGATAATTATACCAAGCAATACCTGAGCCGAGAGCGAGGCGTCTTGGGCCAAAAGGCTTGGGATATTTTCATGGTTTAATCTTGCGCAAGTGCCCGAGTGTTCACGTTGAGCATTTCCTGTTGAATATTTTCCTTTCGCCTGATTGGCATTTCCGAACAGATCTGTGCATGATGAAGTATTTGACGTCGCACAGCTCCCGCACGGAGGGGACTGCACGGTGCAGACGGTAGCCAAATCATCAGAACGGGTTGGGTGCTCAGCCGATAGGAATGGTCTAATTAACACTTTGACTGCGACGTGCACCATATGTGGTACACGCGACCCTCTAACCTAACCTAGCGTAACGAAAGCACTAACATACATGAATACACATGTTTGAGTTCCATGAAATTTATGTTCGTTACTCGAATAAGCTAGTATAGATTAGGGGGAAAATGAATTGGATAACCAAATTTGTGACTGCAAAATCCTTTAATTTTAAACTCAACGCGGAAATTTTTGTCGACATGAAATATTTCCTGCGTGGAGAATCGCAGTCAAAGTGTTAAAGACCGAAAATAACAGCGCAGAAAGTGCGGCGTCGCGTTCGTGGTTTGGTGGCCTGAGAATCTCTCGTTTACGGTACTGCGAACATGAAAAGTTAGGGTGGACAGATTTGTTTGGCCTGCGTTCAGTAGGCAGGACTAAACTCGATTGGCTAATTGTAAGTTAGTCAATGTCAAGCTCAACTAATTCTTTCAAAAGTTGTCGGTTTTACATTGTTTTTTAATGAATTATTATTTTTTAATTGACATGTTTGCAACTGAGAAATTGGGTTTGCTGTGATATTTTATTATTGTGCACCCGTTGACCTGAAGTTGACCGGTTGAAAATACTGATTTCTTGAAAATACTCATTTTGTGCGTTCCGTTGCACAATTGGTAGTCGTGTGTTCGTGTTGAAAGGGCCTTCCTCTCTGTTAAAATTTAGTTAACAGACATCGGCTTAATTCGTGTCTAATTCTAACGCTAAAATATTCCCTCTGGTCGAAAGGAAGTAGCTGGTGCAGTGTCACAAAAAGGGCCGTGGTTTTAGTGTTTTATGACAATTTGTTTTGTGCGATAAAACTTAGTCTAGAGTATGCAAAAGCTAAAGAATTTGCTCTTTTCCCTCAAAATTCATTGACGAATTTAAACCCGACAGTTCCTACCAGAGGCTGTTTATGGAGTTTTAAAGACTACTCGCAGACAAAAATATGAAAAATGAAGAAGAAAATAATGTGGAAGAGAAACAAAGGCTTTAAAAGCTGTATTAATTAACTCAGTACGAACAGTAAGCAATCGTACGAGTACTATTAGAAAGATCCAAAGATGATCAGTTAGACCGTGGTGCTGTCAAACATGTTACAGCACCGTAGGCAGAATTTTGTCAAGAGCCTTAGAAACTTTGTCCGATATATCGGTGGCATCTCGCTATGGTTCGAGCCGGAAATATCTAACTTGTCGAAAGAAGAAAGGCTACCGTTTACAGATAAAAAAAAAATTCGACAAAAGTTGTATGCAAGAATTGATTCCGACCAACGACAAAGAAAGTTTTCACCAACTGTTCCCGACCAAAGGGAGTAATTATCATGGCCAGTACTTAATTATTAATCAATACAGATCATTCCAATGCCTTCGAAATATTAAGCAGGGCAGTTGAATAATACAAACCTTGGGAAAAAATTCAAGAGATAAAATCCGTAGTATTAAGTACAGATTGAGTGTTTTGCAGGAATACTCCATTGAGACGACCAAAATGGCGTATTGAGACGACCAAATGGCGTATTGACACGACCAAAATGGCGTATTGAGACGACCTAAATGGCGTACCGAGACGACCTAAATGGCGTATCGAGACGACCTAAATGGCGCATTGAGACGACCAAATGGCGTATCGAGACGCCCTAAATGGCGCATTGAGACGACCTAAATGGCGTATTGAGACGACCTAAATGGCGTATCGAGACGCTAAAATGGTCGGCACTAACTGGTAGCGCTACTTACGATCCATCCTGAGTTTTTCCGACGCTGACGTGTCCTGTCATTATGTAGTTACTCATGCGTCCACTGTCCGTACCTCCTCATGTGCAAGACTTGACTTTTATCTGCTCCAATGGCTGCGCTGTGCTCCATCTCTCGGTCCATTTGCACTAGTGACGCCTTTTGTATTTCTGACGCAATAGTTGGCCGTGTGGTCCAGCGACTGCGCTTGGTTTATTGTAAGCCTACCTGTGCTCTGTTGGTGCGAGTGTCTTCAGTGCGAGCATGTTGAGGGAACTGCGCTTTGGGTCGAGTGTCGTCAGTTCCCTCCGGTAAATTTAAGATTTGGCATACCTGTGTGAGGTCAAAAACTGCACTTCGATCCTAGCCGAAAGCCCGAGAAGTGATAGTGTGAAGTTTAACACTTGGACTCCGATTCTCCACAGAGGTGAAGTTACGTACCGACGAGTATCTCTACTGTGGATTTAGAAATAAAGGATTTTGGTTTCACAAATTTGGTTACTCTATTAATTTTTTTTCTAATCAGAACTAGCTTATTCGATCGATGAACACAAATTTGACGAAAACTCGTAAATTTGTATTTATACATGATAGTGCTTTGGTTACAGTAGGTTAGGTTAGACGATCGCGTGTACCATATATGGCCCACTCCGGAGGCAACGTGTTAAGTGCGAGGGTGCGAATACCCCGACTGTGGCAGCTACCTATGTCAAAACCATGAAGCCCTCATCTAAAGCCGCTACCTACTAGTACCAAAACTCTTAAAACTCCATCGATGCTTGTCGATATTAAATGTAGTTAACTTATATTGTGTCACTTGGCGTTCTGTGGGTATTTCAGTGGTCGCCAGGGTGCTAAGTTAGAGCGATAAGGCCTCTCAGTTTCAGTCTTGAATAAAATTTGAATTTTGCTTTCCTTTCCCATGTAATGATTTTTATCATGTATCTAGAATCATCTCCAATCTGTAGGTTGAGGTGTTCGTTTATATATATACATTACTAAATTCATTTTAATTCACCTTTGTGAATGAGTGCGTTGGGTAATTGCTTGGATGTACTCTGGCGGTCACACTGACGGCCAATATTATTTTATTCACATCTGAGTGGACATGGAGTCCCCAACTTCCTTCCTGACGACGGTGCACAATCTCACATTCACTGAGCGCGCTTCCGCCGCCCCTTTTTGGAGCGCGTGGGACCAGCTCTACTCTCCGTCCTCTCACCTGGAGGCCCCCGTGTGCTCCTGGTATTACCTGCGAAATGCCATTTAAGCGTTTACCTTCAATATGAATTTCAAAATCCACTTTCATCCAGGTGCTGCTAATTACCCGGTAAAGCAAAATTGTCTCATTGCGTGCGGACGTATAAGACTGCAGCTAATTTTTCGTACGAAGCTATATGCAGCCTTGATGCCAAAAAATATTTGGTCTTTAGAGGGTTAAGTCATTCTATCCTTCTCGTGGGACTTGTCTCACAGTAATTGTTCCTTTCTGGAAATTTGGTTTTGTAAACGAGCAAGGTAGTTGGTGAAAGATGCATCTTGGCGTTGTGTGCTTTTCTTTCGGTGCTTATCTTCGTTCGTATTTGTCCCGGTGTGTTGAGGAAGTGCTGCGTCTTGCTGTGGCTAATTAACGAGAGGCCAGGGACATGGTGAGCATCTGTTCCCCAAGGCTTGTCCGGCACCACTGCCCCCTTTAATTTGGCACGTCACTGCCGTCTAATTTAACCTAACAATTAATGGAAGTTTCAACGTTTTATCTGATATATCGTGCATTTCTTAACTTGGCACGCCACTCCTATTGAATTTGTGCTTATGATTTATAGAAGTTGGACATTCTGAGGGGGTACAGTGGATAAACAATGACTGTAATATTGATAAAAATAATTTATAAAAGTTTGTATGTAGTAGTACTTGACTTATCATGCATATCTTGACACTTCAGGATATGTCAGGCATAGACGAGCTTTTGACGAGCTAAGTTCCCAGGTATGAACCCAATAGAAAATTTGTGGAACAACCAACGACAAGCTAGATGTCAAGAAGATCGTCCACGTACTGTGGCCGTTGTACGAGATGAGTTGATGCAAGAGTGGTTTAAAATCGACCAGGTGTATATTAGGACACTTATGTACTCAATGCCGCGCAGAATTGTTATGTGTGTTCGGGGAGGACCTATGCCATATTAGTAGCAGGTGGCTAATTTATTGTCTGGCGAGTCTATTTGATTCCAAAATTTGACGGACGCTCAGTCTTGGAAAATAGCCCGTAGTGTTATGAACAAAACCTCTAATCTCACTTTATGTCTTCGTGAGAGTGAGGTTCGTGTTATTGATGCTACAAATTTCCATTTTTGGTACTTGAGATAGAAAAGTGATAACTGCATTTGAATTCCTCGTCCGAGAATCGTCTTTCTTATTAAGATTGTATGTGTCTGTGGTGTGGAATCCGGTAAGGGGCGGTGAAAGTCCCAATTTAATTTGACTCCTTAAAGTTAAGGTACCCCGCACACAACGCTGTCCTTGGTCACCCTCAACCATCGTAATATGGGGGTAGTGAAGGTCTAGGGTTTGGGATTCGGGCTGACGCTGAAGCATGATTAGTCTTAATAATGTGTGAAACGGTCAAAAATTTACTTCAACGTTGTAGGCAAGCAGGTGTACCTTGACCCCTATGTATCTCGATCGGATCTAGTAGCGTTGATTTTAGCCTTCACTCTAGGTTTTGCTGGAAATTATTAGTGGTTGTTCGGAGATAGGGACAGTTATAAGATCTGCCCTTAGTTTACGATTAGTGCTGATTCTGAAGTCTGCGAGTAGGAATAGGTCTTTGCACTACTAGTAATAGTTTTCTGAAAACCTAACGAGGAGGCTAAAATCAACGCTGGGTTCGAAATACATAGGGTTCAAGGTAAATACAACAGGTACCTTGCATGGTACTTACCGTGTAAGCCGTACCTACCGTATGGATGCCAATGTGAAGAGCCACCTTACACTGGTATTAAACGTGCATGATATTTTATACAGTTTCCAGACTAATGGAAAGTAACAAAAACAAAGTAATCGAGCGAACTCAGGGGCTCGTACATTGTTGGTCAGTGACCGTTTTTGTCTTTTTTTCTGAAGTGCGCGTAAATTGGAAAAAAGTCTGTGTGTTGACGGCAGCGAAGATAAAAACTAACCCACGAATGGTTGGGGCAAAGATTTTTTGCCAAGTTAGGTATTGGTTTTTTGGGGGGTGTTATTTATAGTTTACCGAGCTTGAATTCGCTTTTTAACATCTGCTAGCGAATCTGACGCGTAATGCACCTGCTACAGTTCACCCATTTATGTTCTTTTCCTTCAAACACAGTAACTCCAAAAAATTATCCAACAAAATGGACGGTTTCAAAGTTGGTTAGGCTACCATTACATCGGGTTGAGTGAAATGAAATCGTAGAGCACAATTGTCTTGGAGGCGGAGGGCTCGCGTGTGTGCTGTACCGTGCAGTAAATCTTGTCGTTATGCTTCGCGAATGCAATCTGGAATGCTACCGAGACCTATATCCGTTACGGTAAAGGCTATAAACAATCGTGCCGCTGGTTGTTCACTCCCTGTTGATGAAATTGCAAAGAAATGCAGGTTTCCGCGATACTTGCGTGATATTCATGACATCTTCCTTTTTATGCATATGAATTCATGATTGCTACCAAGGAATGCCTGACTAGGGAGAGGAGGGAGGAGGGGGGTTAGAGACACTGGTGGGGAGGTGTTCCAGGGGGTGAGGGTGTAATGGTGCGAGGGGAACAAGCAGCAGCGGCAGCAGCAATGGGAGCTTGACGGGCGCTCTCTGGAACACTTCACTTGAAGGATCTCTGGCTGGACTTCCTTGCCTGGTGCAGGCCGTGTGACGGGCCGGTGCAGGCCGTGTGACGGGCCGGTGCAGGCTGTTAATCTACTTCGTAGACCTTCTATATTACGGAAACATATCAACTACAGAATTCTCAGTTCAATCCCAAAGTGGCATTGGAGTCCAGAATAACTTAGGTGGAGTTTTGGATTGCAGTGTTGTTTGGATTGCTTTTATTTTGAATGCCTTGGACACCAACTTTCGTTTCTCCCTCAGTAATATCAGGACGCTACAGCTGTTCCTCGAGACGGATATGTTGCGGGAAACGCTCCTCAGTTGTGATGATTCTCTCCACCGAAGAGTTTTACTGTTTTGCCGAAACCAGGGTGCAATTTTAGCACAGTTAGTTCTTGTATGCGAAGGCTCTGGAGAAATGAGACCATAACTCCACATTAATTACCATGAGCAGCTCATTGGAGGCCTGCCAGTTTGCGCTGGGCAGCCACCCTCCCTCGCTCCCCTTCATTACCAACATGTGAGCCCCGTGCCCTAGGCTCAGCTGCGGAGGTTCCACCCTGGCCGCAATTCTACTGGAATAACCACGTGGTTACAGCACCTGTACCTTTAGAAAGTCTTATAAATGAATGTGGGCGACAACAGTGCAAGGAGGGCGCCGTAAATATTTCACCAAGTGGCTGCCGCAATACTATCACTCGCCTGCAATAATTGGCGTGCTCATAACGTCACTTACAAGCCCTTAACATATTTAAGAAGTCCGAGGAAAAAATTCTAAAAATAATGTGGGAGGATTCCTGTCGCAAGCTTCGCATTCGTTTTGTTCACATCGATGAACCGTAACGATGAAACTCGAACAAGTTTCATTCGCTTTTCACTTCTCCGCCTAATTACACAGAGACGATTAGAAAAGAGCGCGAGGTTGGTCGGGTTTTGCGACCTTCGATGCATTCCCGTGGTGGTGTTCCGAGCCCTCGAGGGAGTGTCTCAGCGCGCTGAGCTCGCGTGCTCCCTCGGCCCCAGCGCTGCAGGTGGGCGATGAAATGTGATGATAAAATGTCCTGGTGTGACGGAATACTGCTTGAAATGGTGATAAAATGTCCTGGTGTGACGGAATACTGCTTGAAATGGTAGTAACATGTCCTGGTGTGACGGAATACTGCTTGAAATGGTGGTAACATGTCCTGGTTTGACGGAATACTGCTTGAAATGGTGGTAACATGTCCTGGTGTGACGGAATACTGCTTGAAATGGTGGTAACTTGACCTGGTGTGACGGAATACTGCTTGAAATGGTGATAACATGTCCTGGTGTGACAGAATACTGCTTCAAATGATGATTGTGTATCCTGGTGTGACGGAAAATTACTAGGTATGATAACTTCATATCGAGATAATTTGTCCTCAAAGCAGAGATTGAGTATGTATCACTGGTGGTCATTGATTCATTCAAAACTGAGTATATCACTAGTGATTGGTCATTCTCAAAAACTGTGTATCACTATGGAACGTTTTCAAAAATTAAGTACATATCACTATTTGACATTTTAGAAATTAGGTATACACCTCACTAATTTTCAAAGACCTAGTACTCACCTCTGAAGGACATTTAAAAAAACTGAGTACTCGTACCTATCACTATTGGTCAATTTTCAAGACTGAGCACATATCCCACCCACTATGAGGGCCTCGCCTCCATTGTGGAGCGGAATCGTGTGAGAGCCGTGAGCAGTGCCTCAGAAGGGCCCTCCTCACGCCGCCTGGACGGGCCAACGGAATCGCTCCAGAGACGGAATCGCTCCAGAGACGGAATCGCTCCAGAGCCGGAATCGCTCCAGAAACGGAATGGCTGGAGAGCCGTGAGCAGTGCCTCAGAAGAGCCCCCCTCACGCCTCCTGGACGGGCCAACGCTCCAACAAGTGCCGTGTCCAGCGGGGCGCCGCGCTCCGGTAGCTGCTCTTCCTGTTGTGTTCCCTGTCGCTGCGCCTCTGTGGCTCTCCCTCCTCCTGCTCCTGCTGCTGCTGCTGCTGCTGCTGCTCGCCTGCTGCCTTCGCTCCTGCTCTTCTCCATCTTTTCGTCGATTATTCTCTGATGGTTTCTTGCTTCTTTCTCTTGTTTTCTTTGGAGTTGTGCGGTAGGATTTAGTTCGGATACTTTCTTCGAGTTGCGTATCATGATCATTAATGTTTTGTCTATGATTTTCTATATTTTACTACTTGTTTACACTTCACAAAGGGTCCTTTTACTCCTTTCAAAGATTGGGTTTACATTTCTTCTGTAAATTTTCAGTCTCTTTGTATTTTTTTTAATTTCTCTTCGTTCGTGGCGCACTCGGAGGTTGCCCTGTCCAGGACATGTTGGGGTATTGCGTTTCCAAGCAATCCCCCTCAGCACCCCTAATTCCTCCTACTGTGCAACAATGGCTCACGTTAAAGTAGAGGGTGTTCCACAAAGAGCGCCAAATTAGGAAAGAGACTAAATGAACCAAATTATATAATCACGGTTTTATGACGCACATTCATATCAAATTTGTATGTCTCCCGTGTAGGTATGAACACAATGGCGGTCACGTGTCCATCTGCACCGAGTCTGCCTACGTATATGCGCTCTTGAAAATTTCGAATTCTACATGCACGGAACATTGGATGCGTATACTTACAAGGAAAGAACCTCCATTTATAAAAGTAGACTACTTTTCTTTCAGGTAAACAAACAAGTTCGACTTTTTGGTGTTGCGCCCATCGAAGTGTGGCTTCCTACTGCGTTCGTTTGACTGACTTCTTGGACAAGACATTCAAATTAGAAGCAAAGATTTTACTGTCTCGCACTACTGCCATTTCATCGAAGCGAAGCGAACGGCTTGTGGAGTACAGGGCAGACAGGCCGAGCGTTGGTGATGAACTGATCCGAAGTTTTTACAGGGATTTGTTTGTGTGCCAAAGTACACTGCTTAGTATCCTAACACTGCTTAGTAATTTCACCCAGGAGGTGCAATTCCTTAGCACTTTATTGCCCGCAGGTGCATGTTTGTTAGGCCAGTTAGTATTTTTTTTCGCGTGTTGTTCTCTATGCTGCGTCCTTTTCATGTATTGAATTGCATTGTTGTACGTTATGTCATTTCGAATTGTCGAATGTTTTACTCATATTTTTTCTATGCCAATCATTCCCATTTGTAAACTTTTGTTTTTCCTTTCAACGAGTAGTTCGACTGCAGTCCAGATTTCGTGCGGCTGCTCGTTTTGAGTTAGCACCCCTCCCAGTTCGTCATTTTGGTCAGATTGTTGCCCTGAATTTTATAGTTGTCGAGCAATACTTTTCTTTTGCTCTGTTAGTCAGTCGGGTTTGGTCTGCTGAAGCTGTTCAGTATCTTCTTTTTTTTATGTACGAGGGACGTTTTTGACATACGTTACTCATCACGGATGTATCTAAAGTACCCCTTATATCTGCAATGCACCAGTATTGTTATTTGTGCCGTGTGATTCGGGGTGTTTTTCCCTTTGTAGAGTGAAGTACGTATTGAAGTTGAACCTAATTTGTTTTGCTTTCTCCTCGACATAGAAGCGTACGTACTGAACAACATTTTATGCTCACCACCCGCACAAAACGTGGGCATTTCAAGCTTAGAGTATGCTACACAATATCTAGTTTGCAGAACGTGCAGTTGTGATATGCGGAACGCAGATTTCTGATGTGTGCAACGATGCGTCGTGCGCTTTTTAAACAGGGCTTTTTAGAGCGCGCAGACAGACACGGTGCGCATGTAGCAATTGCAGCTGCCGGCCAGCCTCTGGTGCGCGGTCTGCTGCGACCGCTCCAAGGCTGTGCAGTTCCGCCCTGCGACCGCCCAGGCCTCCTGCTGCCACACTCACGGACTCCCTGCGCTCCTCCGACGCCCCATTTCAGAGCTCGCAACTTGGGCTGTCGGAGTAATATGTGTTGCTTCATCGTTTCCAATCTGTTGGTAATCGCCCGGCTGTCATCGTCCATCCGACATCTCGTTTTCAAACTTACGATTTCGGTCGTTCGAGGGAAGTGTATTTTTCATCGTTTTCTATCGGTTAGTATTTTTTCATTGTTTCCAATTCGTTGGTGCTTTTCCGTAGTGCAAATCCACTTTCGGGTTACCACGGTTTAGTCGTGTGTAAAATGTTCATTGAATAGCGTGTAATTTCTCTTCGATGTTCACGATGAATGTCATCGACAAATGCATTTCTTACTTACGATTCTCTATACAAAACTGAATTGTACTGTTTTTAATAAATAATTTATAATCATTCTTGACGCGGTAGCACTTCTTTGCGACCCCCTGTACTACTCGGACAGGAAAGGTCGAATACAATAACTGAACACGTGCTTTAGTGTCCATGGAACGAAATACAAATATCTCGCGTGTGAGTAACATGCAGCGCCTGTCATTAGCTGTGTCTCTAAATTCAATTGCCAGTTCACCCATTCATGGAGGTAATAATTACTTTTGAAATGCAAGTTTGGTTTCAGGTTGCGTGTTTTTGAATATTTCTTAGACGCTTTCGACAAGGAGTATACCTTTTCAAACAACACCGCGTGGTGCCCGTTTTACTAGCGTGAGGATAAGAGATGATGGGGTGCAAGTGTTACGCTCCACTTTTGGTCCATGTATTGACCACGAGACGAGAACAACACCGTGGGAACCGTGGAAGTTCGGGCACCTCGACCTGGGTTGCACTGGTGTGCCGCTCTTGAGGAATGTCAAGTCTAACCTTCCTTTCTTATACAAAGCACTCAGCCTGAGTTTGAGCACGGGACCTCCTGAAGATGAGACGAGTTCTCTAACACTTTTTCGAACCAGATGCGTGTACTGCATAAGAACGTGTAACTCAAGTACCTCGATGGACAAAGTAGCCAATTTTTAACTAACACATGAGATCTTTCATCCACGTCGGAGACGTTGCCTAGGTTGTCGACTCTCACACGGACTGCAGTGCTGGGATACTTGTAGTCAAAACGTATGAGAACTCAGAACCTGGGCGAATAAGAACTTTAGATTAAAACCCTCACCCAAAAACTTAGAACCAGAGATATTAGGGTTTAGCGCGGCTCATATATATGCGTGCGTGTGTGTATGTATGTATGTATACATGTATGCATGTATGCGTGTATGCGCAGTGCGTGACCCAGACTAGGCAGGAAGAAAAAAGTGACTTAAGAGTATGTGTACTTATCGTTGCTCTTGCTGGAATCCATCATTTCTTCATGGTTTTTGTTCTATTGAACGATGTTTTGCGGAAGTCGTAACGCGTGTTACACGTAAATTCTGTGAATAATGTTCATGATATTTGCGATGTATTTGTTATATGGTGAAGTGTTTCAGTATAGCAGGCAGATGCCGTGCTGCAAACTAAGTGGCCACAGCGAGCTACCCGCCGTGGGCTGTGAAAGAAGAAAGTCGTCGCATATCTTGGCGTGAACTCAGGCTTGTTACGGGCAGATGGTGGAGCTGGTCGTCACGTGTTGTGCCTTCGCATTCCAGGAGTTACACAAGCTGACTTTAATTTCAGTCGTTTGTGGTATTGACTGAAATTTGGAAGTTCGTGTGACATTAGTTGCCAAACTTAGTAACCTGACAAGTGAGAGAAATAGTCATTTCATGCAACGCCTAAAATGTTTAGGCATTTTATATAATGCCTGGTTTCGCTATCTGCCTGTAACAGGCTCACCGAGTCGGTCTGCGTCGCGATTCGTGGTGTCCCTAAAAGTGTACCCGCTCTTCGACCGCCAAAGTTAAATGTACTTCCATGCAAGTCATGATACCAGTCCAATTAGACAAATTAGTGAAACTAACATGAAATAACATGGCTTAGTTGCAAAAACCAAAACCACATAAGTACTGGTCAGTCAGAGAGCGGGTACATTTTATGGAAATACTGTGCACAGCTGACGCGTATTCCATTACAGCGTGATGACGCCCCCAGTCAGGTCGGGGCTGCGGCCGTCATGGTGGTGCTGAGAGCTTTTTTGCTCTGTTAACCGCTGATTTTCTTACCTGTCCGCGTTGCGTGTAATTAAGGAAGATCCTTCGACTCTTGTTTCAAACCCTCTGTCGTTTATAAATTTTTTACAAAGTCCACTTCATGGGAGGGTGGTTAGTTTTTCGCCCCAGGTAAAGTGAAGCCTTTTCGCCGAAATGATTCGGTCCGTAAAGAGTTACTTCAATTTAATTCACCCGCTGGGTTTACTCTGTATGTGTTATTAGTTTTTTATTGCCACTTTGATTTCTTCAAATGTCCAAGAAATGAATGATTGGAAAATCCAATGTTTAAAAAATGAACAGTTAAAAATTTTATTCAAGAATTAAAGAATGAATAGTTGCAAAATTTATTTAAACGTCAAGTAACGACTGATGAAAAAGTGAAAGATTTTCGGCTCGCAGTGTTTTTATGCGACCAAGCTACTGAAAATGAAAAATGCGTTCAGTGGAGAGGCTTGGAGCTCATCTTGACAAAATAATTATTGCACAAAACTGCAATAATTTGTTGCACGAGCGTTTTAGGCTCATTTCTTATTCATTTTGGGGAGTGCAGTTACCAAGAGGTCAGAGTTTCGGTTTCCGTAGCTTTCACGAACCAGAAACTTAATGCAATTGCAGAACTTTATGCGTTTGATGTTGTTATTTAATTTCTTTATATCAACCCATGTTCATTTTTTGTGATCTTAACATTCAGCTAGATTTTAGATCGAACTTTTCTTGATTAGTAGCTGGGGTTGAGCATACAATGCCTGCGTTTGAGTTCTCGAAAAGAAAACAACTCAAGCTATACTTTGAATTGACTGAAATATACGAGTTTATTTCGTCGTACTAAATATTTAAATACCAGTTTTGACTTTTTCGTCGCTAGCCTCCCTTCTTCAGTGAAGTTCGATTTTAGTTCAAATTCGATGTAAATATTCTAACTCCTGTTGTTTCGATTTTATAATTTGAAAGAAAACATATTTAAAAAAGTGTCGATCTGTTCAAGCTTTTCCCGACTTTGAAAAAATGCCATACTAGACTATGCTTGAACTGTACATCTAGCGAGTGTACCTTGTACCTGTAGACTGAATGCCCGTACTGTCGCGTGTACCTGTGTACTGAGTACCAGTACTGTCACGTGTACCTGTGTACTGAGTACCAGTACTATCACGTATACCTGTGTGAGTAATACTAGTACTGCCGTTACAGTACTGTGTACTGGCGACCAGTACTGTTGCGTTTACGTGGGTACCGAGTATCAGTACTGTTGTGTTTACCTGTGTATAAGTTCCTTTGCTTATGCCTGTGTACCAGTACCATTGATTGTACTTACGCCATAACCCTTTGAAGCCTAAGCGTGCAAATAGTTTTTCCTATTTGTCCACGATTCGGCAGGTCTAACGTTCCAAGTCCAAAGTAAGTTCAGACGGAGGTGTTCTGTAGGACTCAGAAAGTTAACGCTTTACCTTTTGTGTAAGTTTCGAAATCCATTTCATAAAAATGCTGCTAGTCCTCTGCCCTAAGCCAATTGTACCCTTATTGCTTATAAACATAAGGCTGCTGCTAGTATTTATTTCATGGAGAGTAAATAGCAGCCTTATCTGGTGTAAACATTAGCCTGCAGCTTGCATTCCGTAGAAAGCAAAATGCAGCTTCATCGCCCAAATAATTGGGTTGGTGGTAAGGGGCTAAGACGTGTTTGTGTTGGTGTACAGAGGTGGGACCGCGAAGAAGGTGTTACCAGTGTTGCGGTGAAGTGTTATGGAGCGCTTGGCTGCTCCTGCCCCAGTGCACCACCACCACCACAACGCCAACTCCAACTCCTGGACCAACTCCGCCACACTCCCTCACCCCCGCTCCCACCCCACCGTCCACCAGCACCACTACCAGTACCACGTACGTGACCTCCTCGTTTCTCTTAGTCAAATTCCCTTGGATCCTATTTTTCTTTGGAAGATGTTCCCGCCACGGCCTCACTAGTGTGCCGCCTCTGAGCAATGTCAGGCGTTAGCTTCCGTTCTCAAGGGTAGCAATTCGCCCGTAATCGAACCTGGGACTTCCTGAATAGCAAGCGAGCGCGCTACGGTCCCCGTCTACGGTTTGTGGTGCGTACCATGTGGGTGCTTGCAGTGGGACAGGCATGCGTCCCTACCTCTGTGCTTGTTAGTTGCCTGGTGGTCTCAGTTAACCCCGTTGTGCCGTATATCAAATGGCATGTGAACGAATATACGTTAGTGCATTTCTTGTTAAAATGTAAGCAGCACGAGCATGTCTAAGAAGTTTTCGTTTTAAATTATAAGTATGAATATTTTGAATTGGAACATACGTGTCCCAATAGTGCTCTTAATTGTCCAACAAGATACATTTTTTGGAAAGTGACCTGTTAACTGTCACTGCTCTGGTGGCTGACAGTGCATTCATACGGTCACTGTCGGCTCCACAGACCGTGTGAATGCAACAACCACTGCATGCACAAATGTCGACAGTGACTGTTGTTGGTTAATTTTGCTTCTTCGCTGGTAACCATGATTCCGTTTTCTCTCCTTGTGATCAACCCTGAGTTCGCTTATTTTACGATCAGAAGTGATTCTTGACTGGTCACATATCGTTGCACTTGGGCATCGTCTACGCTACTGGTTCTCATCCTTGTGCAATTTTTTTGCGTGGCAGTCTACTCGTAATTTTTGAATGGCTCGCTGTCGTGTGACAGTAGGTGTACACACACGGCGGCTGTGAGACACAGACCTAGGTGTAGCCTGCCTACGAGTGCGGTATGATATAATTGATAGTGGGTTGTGGGGACCCCTTCTTGTCCCCTAAGCCCTAGGGCACCACAGACCCCAGGTCGAGAACCACTTGTTTACACGATGTTGTGGCTAAATCTAAAACGTTTTGGTGCATCTTCTAGTGTCTCAACCTCTTTCCTGGCTGGTTTTCAGCTGGAAACGCTGTAGTTTAAGACAACTTTATTTACACTTGATGTACGAGTACACCCGAGAAGGGTTGGTTTGAATCTAGAAAGATAGAAGGAGAACGAGTAAACTCGTGTCACGGTTTTTTTCTGGTTTTCAATCAAACATTTGATGAGTTTACTCGTATAAAGTTAAAAAATTCAAGTTGGGTGAAAACGAGTTCACTCGTGCTTGTCAAGGACGGAGAAAACGACAGTGTGGATTGAACACTGATGGGACAGTTTGCGGTTTCACGAGATTGCATGAAGAAAGCACTTTTGTAATGTCATCCAATTGAAAGTATTTCATTTTTCCTGGATTGAAGCTTCACGTACTTGGATTTTCAAGAACTATCATTAAATTTATTTTTGATTATTCTACTAAACGTCGTCGCTAGACGACGGGGGCGAGACGCTAGCCGACGGGGGCGAGACGCTAGCCGACGGGGGCGAGACGCTAGACGACGGAGGCGAGACGCTAGACGACGGAGGCGTGGCTGGAGCATGTCCGAGTCAGTGATGCTCTCACTGAACAATCCATCTCTCCAAGGGGTATCTTGGTCCCTATGTACCTCGGACCTAGTGCTTTGCCTTGGACTCAATGTAGCTTCCAGGTTTTTAAGGATACTATTACCAGCAGTTTTGGACTTCCAGGAACACCCGGGGGTTGATTTTTGTCCTCTCTGCAGGTCCGGCCCTTGCTGCAGACCTCTGAACTGCCCGTAGTAGTGTCAGGAAAAACCGTCAGGGGAGAGCTAAAATCAACACGCAAATATTCTTGAAACTTCAAAACTACCATTAATATTTTTTCGAAAAACCTAAATGTATATTGGGGGCAAGGTACAGCACTAGGTCCAAGGTACAACCGGTTATTATATTGCGTGACGTCGGGGACCCCTGAAGTGTATGTGCTGCAGGGTGTCTCTTGAGATACCCCAGTCTAACTTTTCCTCCGAATCATCTATAATTACCTATTATTTTGGCCGTTCTAACATTTTTTAAATTTATCGATGTTACGGCGAAAGAGTTAGACTGGGACACCATGGCTGTGACGTGCTCCAAATGTAGCTGCCACTCCTGTGACTACTACTCCTTGTTGTTGCTTCTGTGGTGCATCATGTTCATTTTAATTTGTAGGCCTTTTTAGCGTTGTTGCTTCTGTGGTGCATCATGTTCATTTTAATTCGTAGGCATTTCTAGAGCTGTTGCTTCTGTGGTCGCTGTTGCCTGGAGCTGCTGACAATGTTGCGCCATATTGCGTCGTGAAATAGCTTGCGAATGATATTGAATAGGATTAAATTTTCCTGTAGCTGGAACTGATGTATCATAGTTTTAGGGTCCAGCATGCTTGAGGAGCGTGTCAAATTGTCACCTTCGAACTCGGACTTTAATTTTTGGCACTAATTTTGGTAAGTACTTTTTTATTATTCATCGGATGAATAGGTGCTTATTTCCCACTAATTGTTGTTAAGTTCTAGTTTACTTTTTTGAGCAAGAAGTTATTCAGCCCATGGGAGTGACGAGGTAAACACCCATGTTAATACCCGTGTATTTAGATCTGAGCGTTACAAATTAGCGCTTGTATTGAAGCGTAATGAAAAATTGATTTGATTGTTCAATACTTTCCTGATTTGAGAAACCATGAGTTTGAATAATTTTATTAATGATTGTCGTAGTTTTCTTGATAAAAACTTCCACGAGCAAGCAACCGACTCCCTCAAAGTGGAAATTTTGAGAAAATATTAAGTCCTTTTCCTGTTTCCTGTTGTGCAGCGAGCATAATGTTCTGTTTATGATTTTTTTCTATTTCACACTCTCGAGAGAGCATCTATATAGCACGGTTTTACTCTGAGCATGATTCTTCTTCATTTCTCCCATTGACTGTTCACATTTAACCCTTTACGGTTTGCATGAATTTCAAAATACTTTCAGAACGATGCTGCGATTTTAGTAAACGCCGTCTTATCGCATACATACACATATGGCTACAGCCAATTTTTCGTGCTGAGTTGAATGCAAACATTGCATATATACATACATACATACATACATACATACATACATACATACATATGGCTGCAGCCTGCTTTTCGTACTAAACTCCTGCAGCCTTATCGTCCAAATGATCTAGTCGGTAAAAGATAAGAATGTCCCTTCAGCTACGAGACGGTGATCATGGCTCGTGTTGTGTGCGCAGGTGCAGCAGCACCCTAACAGCAGCAGCAACAGCAGCGGCGGCGGCAGCGGCAGGGATGTGCTCAATACAAGTCTAGACTCTTCCTTGGGAGCCGGGCCTGGGTGGCATCCGTCCTCCACCCATGAGTCGTTCAGCGTGCTTCCACCACCTCCTCCACACGGGTCCTCCTCACACAATATCTCGGCTGGCGGGGCCGCCTCCAACAACCCTCTCAGCCACAGCTACTCGGGTCCCAGCATCCTCAACACGACCATCTCGAGCAACCACAGCACGAGCAGCAACGCTTTACACACGCTGCATCACAGCTCCTCACAGCAACACAGCGGTAGCGCGTTGCACCAGGGCTCTGCACATCACAGCTCCAGCAGCAACGCGCTGCACCACAGTGTTGCGACAAGGCCTCAACTGCACCCCACTGCATCACAGCACCATAGCGCGCTGTCGTTGTCGCAGCAACTCAGCACAGCACCACAGCAGCTCAGCACGGCGCCACAGCATCTCAGCAGCAACGTCCAGGGGCACTATCGACATCCCAGCGCCGGCATGGACAAGAAGAAAGAAGTCAAGCTCAACTCCATGGAGTGAGTGTATCCCATGTGCGACATGTTTATAGTGTAGCTCGACATGTTCTAGTTCATAATTCTTCCCACATGAAATACATGAATGGAATTAGCACGCCTTGCTGCGTGGAAGCGTTAGGCTCAGACTTGTAAGTGAATATTGGAGCGTTAGAGGTGGGAAGAATGAAAATCAGTAGGTAGGTACCGAAATGTCCTAGTCATATTTTTTAGTGTAAAATGTAAAACCACGAGCATAGCATATAATTTTACGCCTGATGCAAGCAGCGAGTTGAAGAAAATGTCACGCATTTGGTTTAGATGACAATGAGAATCTAACGTCAAGGCGGCCACAAATTTTTTATTGAGATCGGTAAACACGTTATGGATGCCAGTAAGGTCATGGGGGGAGAAGAGGGGGGAGGGGGGGGTCAGAACTACTTGTCTACCAGTCTGGCGAAGAATACAGACGAAAAGTTCAGTAATTGAAATTTGGGTTACTAGTTTTAAAAGTGTGATAATATTATATCGTGAAAAATTATGTTTTTCTCCTATATTGTGTGAGGCCAAGAGAAATATAGAGAACGATGTAGACTTCGATAAGTTGAATGCTGATAATTGGATTATAATCCAACCCTTCTCACTGTCCTATTAAAGTCCTTTTCAAAAGCTCTATGGAAATTCTTGTAAAACTATACAGCGAAAATATTATGTAAGACTGACGATGAACGCCTCATGCTCCCTGTGCGCTCTGATCACTGGTCGCTTTATTGTGCTAATAGACGCCTTACAAAATTAATTTAAAATATATTATGCAGGCTCTGATTTGACAGGACTTTATGTATGAAAAACAATGTAGCTTCTCCTACCCCAGACTAACAAGTTTTAGGTTGCGTTGAAAACTAGTAAGCTGGTTACTTACAATGTATTTTTTTATTCAAATTTATAAACATAATTTGTGGTTAGTAGCTTTATCGAAATAGAAGTCTTTGATGCAAGTCTTTGAGTTTGATAGTCTTTTTCCATTGATTTGTTTATCAATTGACCTTATCTTATATTCTTACTCTAATGAGAAGCCTCAAGTCTTCCCATGTTGATTAATTGAATAGTGCAGCTTTGTTCTTCACAGGACGAAGAGTTCATTTCAGATGACATGCCAACTGATTATTTTTGCATAACGGTTTTCAAAGTCGCATTTGTTTCGAGGGACGAAGCACTGTTGATATACGCAGATCTCATTCTTCATGGCGTCTTCAAAGTTAACTTTCTTTTCCTACATTCCAGATGGTTCCACAGAAGTATCAGCAGGGACGAGGCTGAGAAGCTGCTGCAGCCGAGGGAAGACGGTCTATTCCTGGTGAGAGAGAGCACCAACTTCCCTGGCGACTACACCCTCTGCGTCTGCTACCAGAATAAGGTGAGTCCCGCTCATCTGCCTGCACTTTCCGCTGCCCCTCGTGGTGCTGGGGCGGTGATGGACGTTCTGGTAGTAGTGATGGATATTTCCTAGAGCGGTGGAACTGAAGTCACAGCGCTCAGAAGGTTGAGAGCATAAAGGTTGTTGTTGTGGCCGAACTAAAGCCTCATTGTCAAAATATAGGCAGACTCAAAGATGGAAAGAGAAGAGTATTAGTATCGGTAGTAATGTATTCGATGAGTGGGCCCCCAGCGCTCTAGAAGCTGAGCCCACAATGCGCCTCGCGTCTCAGCTTGTACAGAAGAAGGTCGCTCTAATGTACCGTGGTCGGGGGTGAGGTTTGTGCTCTATATTCTTCCCTTGGAAAAGAATGTAAGATTCAAAAGCTTTATGCGTAAAAAAGCTGCACTTGAGTGGCCTGAGACGTGGGGTCCGAACTATTTCCAGGACTTCTAAAGTTGCCTTAATTTAAGCTGTTGCAGTTTCGTTCTGACCTGTTCATACAGACGGACGATTCAGACTGTGTGAATGCACCAAACAGACTATGTTAATTCGCGAATTAACTAAACTATGTTAATTCACTTCCGTACAGCTTATAATTCTATACATAAAGGTCATAATTTAATTTCCGTTTGTCACAGGTGGAGCACTACAGAGTAATTTACAAGAACGGGCAGCTGACCATCGACGAGGAAGAGTTCTTTCTTCAGCTGACTGATCTCGTGGCCGTGAGTGTTAGAAGTTAACTTCTGCTGCCATCTCATGTCATACCTCTTGCATGTGTCTCATGTGGGCTGTGCTCCGTAGGATGGGCAATAGGGGGAGGTTAGTCTGTCATGTGCTATGGGGACTGGCGACCTCATGGAGCACTGTTAGTTTACCTCAGCTATAGATAGGCCTTCGCAATTTCCGTCTTTCATGCTTTCTTTGCTTTTTCAGTTTCCACACCTTCGCTATCTCTTCATTGTTTTTTTTTTCCTCTTCATTCGTAATTTGCTGTTTCTATGCACAGGAGATCCTGTGTGGGAACACACCTTCTGCATAGATTCCTCGTGTTCTGTAGTCTTAACCAAATGGTCCTTTCTCTACGCTTTCTTTGGACCACGTTCTGTGTGGGCAAGTAGCTTCAAATTAACTAATAATCTAATCTACAGGCTTGTACTGGCATTCGGATGTGACCTATGTTTTATTTTGTCAATTTTCACGTCCTACCTAAATCTTGTGAAGTTCATGTTACTCCACTATTTTTGCTTCTAAGTGAGATACTGTTGAATCTCTCGGAAGTGGACACCACAGAGTGACGGGTATCAGATACAAGGTATCAATGTCCGGTACGCAAGTGCCAAATAATCGCATGTGGAAGATTCTCATGAGGAAATAATCTCTCCCTCCAGTAAGTCCAGTAACGGAAGGTTCAACTGCATATGCATAGTTACTGCCATTAAAATAATGCTTCGAGTAGGAGCACTTTCAAAAACCATAAAATGTTCAGTTGAGGTCTGTCACTGCATTTTGACGCGTGCGGCCGCCACCAAGAAATGCGACTGGAAGCTAGTCTTGCCTTGGTCGGACTAGTCATTGGTCACTCCTCTGACTTGCTTCGAGTACCGAGGAATATTATTATTTAACCTGTCTCTCCATGCAGTCTAAAATGACGGTAAATCGCATGCGAAATAATTTAATGTTCTGTATCACTGATACGGACTGCCTTCTCTGACATAGGCTTGCTGATGAGGAATCACTGCCGAGAATTTGGACTAGTGAATGATCTCGCATCTGATTACTTTAATGCGTAAATTAATGGTAACAAACACCAAACCAAACATAGAAGTATATGAACTAGGTGTGTTATTATCTATTTAGTTGCGTGACCCGTCAAAAATGCCGGGACTTTCTACATTTATTCATAAAATGCGCGGTATTTCTAATTGCGAGTGGTAAAAGTGAGCTACTGCAATTCTGCTGCTGTAAATGAACGGCAGCTGCGACGTATTTTTGCGATCGCTTGAATGGCTTAAGCGTGACGCAATGATGCAGTTGGCTGTGAAGGTTTGTTGTACGTGGCAGTTGTAGGGCTCATTATTACTGCTAACACGCACTCCACTAACTCCTCGTATCAGCAGTAGGTTTCAATACCACTGCCGTGAGCTCCCACGCCTAATTTTATTTTCCTCTGCGAGCAGCACTACGAGCAGGACGCGGACGGGCTGTGCACTCAGCTGACGAGGGCGCTGCCCAAGCCGGACTACGCCGCTCAGAAAGCCTTCAAAGATGCCGGCTGGGTCATCAACAGGAAGGAGCTCAAGGTACGCAGGTGTCAGTAGTCACTAATGGTTCTGAGTGTTCTGTTTTGCTTCTGATGTTAAGTAGTGCACAAAGAACGCAGTATCCCAATTGCGTAGGGCATCTACCGGGTATACGTTTCCACTTTTTGCTCTGATTAGTTCTCACTAACTATAGAAATCCTAAAACGTCCTGCGGTGTACAAATGTTAACTATTGCTGGTAAAATTGAAGACGGTACCAGTCGTTCAATTTATGGTATCTCATCAATCTGTATCATCGTGGCTCTATAAATTGCTGCTGTTTCACAACTGACGAACAACCCCTGGTTCACAGCCGCCATCACGTGTTGAGCGTAGCGTCCTCTCTTTTAGTAGAATTAGGATTACCGTACCTGCGTTAGTCGTTGTCTCCAGTTCGCAAGTCGCGTATTTGCAGTGATTCAAGTAATTCAAATCCGTAGTGGAATGGTTGCCCCCCCCTCCCCCTGTAATAGCAATGTTGGAGTAAGTCTGCGCTGTAGGTTGTAATTGCAGTGTAGTGATGCTTTCAAAAAGCCAATCTTCTTCGGTTCAGAAAGGTAGCACAGAATATCAGTCAGAGCAACTAAGCCTTGCATCTCATATTGAAATATTTTCCATTACTGCTTTGGACAACTCAGCCCTAAATTACAGCCGAAGTGACCTTGTAGATTAAATTAAATTTTGTTTCTTCGTTTAAACATTCGCAACATTGCAGATAGAACTCTTTTGACCCAGTGCTGTGGTCGTGCAGGTTGGGGACAGCATCGGCAAGGGGGAGTTCGGGGACGTGCTGCTGGGGGACTGGCTGGGCCGCAAGGTGGCCGTCAAGCGCCTCAAGGGCAACTGCAGGGCCGCCAAGCAGCTCCTCGACGAGGCCTCCCTCATGACGTGCGTACGATCGCCGCGCCCTAGAAATTGCTCCCAATTTTAACACGTTACCTGCCGCTTGGTGCTTTGATTTCCATGCTGCCAGCTCAACTGATCTTGAGCTGTTGGAGTTGCAAAACTGTCAGACTGGCAGCGAGTGCGATAATGAGTGCTCTAGCAGTACTGATATTTTGATTGGTTTCTGATACCGATTTTTTTTATTTTGGCTAATAACGAAGCATTTTAATTCGTAATGTTAACGTAGTCTACGTAGAATAGGTTTCAGGCCATCTGTTTTCGTGCACAAATACGACGTAACATTATGCATTAAGAAATAAAATCCAATTTTTCTGATATCGCTCGGGAACGTCAGTGGGTAGTGGAAGGATAACTTGTTCTTTATGAATTTGTTGTATTATTAGTGTCTCACGATTTTGATGCAACGTTACCTGCTAAAATTCTAAAGAGCAAAAGCCTTCGTACAGAGATTTGTTTTTTATGAATGGCTGAAGCGACGTGATAACATCTTCCCCTCCGGCGCGCCCCAATCCGGGTCCCTGAAGCGCTGCAGTCCTTACTCACCCTATTGAACACCTGCAGGAGCCTGACCCACGACAACCTGGTGGAGCTGCTGGGGGTGGTGTTCGAGGAGGAGAAGAGCATCCTCCTCGTGACGGAATACATGAGCAAGGGCAGCCTGGTCGACTACCTCAGAAGCAGGGGACGACTGCACGTCACCAAGAGGAACCAGATTATGTTTGCTTGGTTTGTGGCTCACCTCGTGTTTAGCCCATAGTTATTTGATCCATTTGTTGGTCTGTGATTCTTTGCCAGTTGTCGGACTCTGTTCTCATGTGAGGACGCCGTGGTTGTTGCATTCACACGGCCACTGTCCACGTGTGAGAACGCCGTGGTTGTTGCATTCACACGGCCTCTGTCCACATGTGAGGACGCCGTGGTTGTTGCATTCACACGACCACTGCCTCGACAGTGGGCTCCGTAGCGCAAGTGATACCGTGCTTGCCTCTTAGTTTGATACTCGGGGCAGAATTTTTCCCGTGCGAAGTGAAAATTAAATGCAACGCTCCCGCTGTGGCCCATTTCTTCGACCAACGAGGTTTTCACAGTACAGTTCTGAAACTGAAATGTAATGACCGTGTGAATGCACCGCTGCCATCTGGGCTGCGATCGTTCACAGGTTAATTAACCCGTTCTCTAGGTATTAGGTCACCGGTGTACCAATCAACCAATGTTGTATAAAGGTTTGTCTGTGAGCCAAAACTCGTTTTGTTTTCAGTCACACAAAACTCTCACACTTGAAATACTAAAATAGCAAAATACCATTTATTCGAGTGTGTTGAGAGAGAGCAAAGCAGACGAAAGCATGTCTCACTTCGAAACGCGAAAGTGTCGCCAATTTCAAATTCGGCGCCCTTTCTGGACCAACGCAACAACGGACCGTAGAGAGCGTGCTGAGCTCTTCCTGACGATGTCAGCTTAGTGTCCTGCGTTTGAGGACGGCTGAAACGTTTTGGCATAATGGATAACCTTAAATGTAGCAGTTCTAGTAACGCTATGTTATCTCGGACGCTCTCATTAGTAATTATTCGCTTCTACATTGTAGAGAAGCAAGTCAAAATTTAACCTTAAAACATTGAGTAACACAATTGCGAAATTGAGAACTTGGTTTGAAATTGGGTTCATTTCCTTGTTTTATTGTTGTTTGTTCCTCGTAAGGTGTTAGGGTGCTTGAAAGCATTCTCGTGGTTTTCCTACCGTGTCCTTTCACGGCAGAGGCTGCATGTTTGAAAACTGAATTCTTTTAACCCATTACCGACAGAATTATCCTGACGATAACGCTGCATTCAGCGTTGCACAATAAACTAGCTGTAGCCTGATGCAGATACGCAATAAGGATGCATTTAGCTGTACAAAGAACTAGGAGCAGCCTTATGAAAGTAGATTTTGAAGTCCATACTCACGGTAGAGGGTGAAGCGTGGCCGCCTTGGGAGTGACAAGGTATCGCGAGGTCCTTGAGATGCGGAGCATTTGACCGAGCGTGCGTGCGTGAGTTATGTGTGAGGTGCCCGTATCAAATCGGTTGGATATTTTGCAGCTATCCTTCGGAAAGCTTATACTCGTGGAACCTATTTTTTGTATTCAAACAATGTGGTTGCGGGTTCACTTATTTTTAGATGAGAAAATCTTACCTTCATTTAAATTACGTACATTTCTCTCATTTTTTAGGGAACTGTGCAAAAGTGCCTCGTGTTTTTGTCAAGTACGTAAATTTATTATATTTTTTTAAACGCCATAAATTTTCCATGCATCCTTTCAAACTATGTGCATTTCTCGCGTGTTCCTGCAATTTACGAGCATTTTGCACGAGTTCTTGGAATTTATGTGCATTTCTCATGTGTTCCTGCAATTTATGTGGATTTATCATGTGTTCCTGCAATTTATGAGAATTTCTTGTGTTTTCCTGCAATTTATGTGAATTTCTCGTGAGTTCTTGCAATTTACGAGCATTTCGCGTGAGTTCTTGCAATTTATGTGCATTTCTCGTGCCCCAGCGACACGGCAGCAGGCATGGCGTACCTGGAGTCCCGTAACGTGGTGCACCGTGACCTGGCAGCGCGCAATGTCCTCATCAGCCAGAACGACGTGGCCAAAGTCTCAGACTTCGGCCTCGCCAAGTCCTCCGACGCCAAGCTGGACGGCGTCAAGTTCCCCATCAAGTGGACCGCCCCAGAGGCTCTGCGCTACAATGTCAGTTCTCGGGCTAACCATTTCTTGTAGTGAAGCGATTCTGTGGGAATTTGTCGTGCTTGTGCGGGTGAGATTTTGAGGCTTGGTGAGCAAGTTTCGGGAGGCCTTGCACCGTAATGTCGGTTCTAGGGCTGACGATTTCAGTGTCAGTTCTGGGGCTAACGATTTCAGTGTCAGTTCTGGGGCTAACGATTTCAGTGTCAGTTATGGGGCTAACGATTTCAGTGTCAGTTCTGGGGCTGACGATTTCATTGTCAATTTTGGGGCTAACGATTTCAGTGTCAGTTCTAAGGCTGACGATTTCAGTGTCAGTTCTAAGGCTGACGATTTCAGTGTCAGCTCTGGGGCTAATGATTACTTCCTCAGTCTTGCACTGTAACCGTTCCATGGGAATTCGTTTGTCATACTTGTGAGTGCGAGATTTTGAAGCTTGGTGCTAAACAAGCCCTGGAGGCTTTGTCAAGTCTGGGGGTTGCGTGTTATGTGACAGTCTTGTACTGAATTTTTTCTTTTGGGACGATCGTCATGATTGTAGGTGTGAGATTTTAAAGCTTGATTCTAAATTGGTTATGCTGCGATGTCATTTCTGGAACTAGGGTAAGTGGATGATAATCTTGCATGGAAAGTATTCTGTGGGGAGTTATTTATCATAATTATAAATTTGACATCTTAAATCTTGATACTCTTTGGTTGTTAGGAAAGTAATAGCTATTTCGAGAATTTTGTTTTGAAATTTGATTTTTCCATTGTACTTTCTCTATATTTAAGGCAAGCCTTAATATACTCGAGGATTGATATACACACTTTAATAATGTTCTGCCTCGTTTTTCTAGAGCGATGATTTTCAACACGAGCAAAGACGACTTTTGTTTATACCCTCGCGCGAGCTCGAGCTCGGTCACAATGCTGACAAGCAGCTACCAATCTCAATAGAGCGTAGCGAGAGAGCTTCACAGGCCACAGGTCACTTTACCGTGCGGTTTGCTCCACAATTATTCTCAAATGTCATTGTCAAAAGTGAATTTCCGTCCTCTATATTCTTTATCATCAAGGCTCGCGTCACCTGTGCGAAAGTTCTCAAATCACTGTCGTACTGTCTGTCCTTCGCCTCTTCGGAAGACGCCTAATAGAAGGGAATAAAATATTATAGAATAAAATAGAATATGGCAACAAAAACTAGTCAGGTGGCCCGTTGGGGGTTTTATATTCTGCTAATTAATTTATACTATATACGTGTATGCATATAATTTCAAATAGCCTGGGAATCGATTGTATTGGAGGTTGAGTTAATGTTTCAGCGTGTATGTTTTTCTTGCTCATAAAGCTATCTTCACATATCGCAGCTTAAATCACGTAATTGAACTCGTGGCTAGAAATAGATTCAAACGTATCACTAAGCAGGCATACGTGTATCATATTGGCCAGTAATTTGTATTGGCCACTTTGTGTTGGCCAGAGGATTGTTTACTTCAACCTTTTCAAGCCAGCATTCGTATCATTGATTCATACATCTGAAATAAACTTTCACTAAGTAGGAACATAAATGTAGGATTTTAAATGAGAAAAATTCTATTATCGCTTGTGTTACATCAAACAGGTAGCGATGAGACACTTGTCTCGTTGCAGGCATTTCAATTCCAGTCTACTGACACATGTGTCTCCAGCAATCCACAATGAACTCGAAAGGTTAACTGCTCGGGTCCCCCTAGAGGGTGGTTCCCGAGTAATGATTTCATTTCAGAATACCTACTCCCGTATTGTGTCGGTAGGAGTCCTGACCCCTGCCTAGAAGGGGTGATGCTAGTTTGCTCTCATTCAGTTTATTGAAAGAATACAGGGACCTCATCCTCGAAGGTACATTTAGATACTTACAGCTAATTTAAGCTGCCCTGTGGGTAACTCTGGTATTAATTGTTGAATTACACTTCATTTCAATTTTTTTAAGTAGTCAAAAGTATCAACTGAGCGAAATCTTACTCGCGAAAATTTCTTCAGTGCCCCGCCTTCTTTATTTCTTCATTTCTTTGTTTGATCTGATTCGATGTTCTTAATGATCAAAACTCACTGTTCTCACCGACCGTGTACTTCAATGTAAAAAGCAATGAATGAGAGTTATAGCTAGCTGACGTAAACCATGAAGTTTCTCGGCCACTTAATAGGCGTTCGAGGCGATTTTTACCCGAGAATAACAACGATAAGCTGTGCTGCGCCGACTACGCAAATGAGTTGCATCATCTGCTAGAACTCGTCCCCCCGAGGGGCATAGGTTAGGCGATAGAATTAGGTTAGGTTAGCTACTACTACTATTAGAACTCGTTGTTACTGGTTCATTGATATGAGATAAGTAAATATGTAGTTTAATGGTATTTTTACTAATTCTTCTTTTTTTGCAGATGTTCTCCAACAAGAGTGACATGTGGTCGTTTGGCATCCTTTTGTGGGAAATATATTCCTTTGGCAGAGTTCCTTACCCAAAAATTGTGAGTAATGGTGAGCTTCTGCTGTAGCAGTAACATTGTGAGTAATGGTGAGCTTCTGCTGTAGCAGTAACATTGTGAGTAATGGTGAGCTTCTGCTATAGCAGGAACATTGTTCTACTTGGGGTTCAGCACAGTTTTAATTTGAGGCGTAGATTATTTTTCGCTACTTAAAAGTTCGAATGCCTCAAGGAGGGACTCGTTCACTAACTAATGTGTAGTGAGCTCTCCTTCACTGAATTGTTTAAAATGTTTAGAAGTGAAGTAAAGCTTCACTGAGATTTGTAAAGTTTGTGTGACGAGAGATACAGAGACCACAGAATGGAATATAGCACCAGAAACGTGCCAAGTCCCATTCTTGTGCTCCTACCAATGGCCCAATGAAGGAGTTGAGTTATTTGAGATCGGAGAAGAACACTACCCTAGATGAGTGGAGAAGCCTTGACAGCCAGACGCAGCAGATGCAGGTGATAGCGTTGCGTGCACACCAACGAGTGCCGAGACCTCTGCCATAACTCGAGTGCTCGCTTCGTTCTCAACACCATTCATTAGGCGTCAATTTTTCCTGACGGCTTGTCGACCTTACAAGGGCCTATATAGTTGATGTTCTTCTCTTTTACTGTACTGTGCAAATTGCTACTTTTGTTCTTACATCCACTGCACTGTTCGAATTGCAGCTTTTTTTCTTACATTCACTGTACTGTTCAAATTGTTGCTTTTATTCTTACATCCACGCTACTGATCAAATTGTTGCTTTTATTCTTACATCCACTGTACTGTTCAAATTGCTGCTTTTGTTCTTACGTCCACTGTACTGTTCAAATTGCTGTTGTCGTTCTTACATTCACTATACTGCTCAAATTGCTGTGCATATTCTTAGGTTCACTAAACTATACTCATTAAATTTCTGTTAAAATTCATGTTACTGTTGAAATTATTATCACTAATAGGTTTGTGTTCTAAGCAACTCCTCGCTGATTTTCGACTGTACCCTCTCTTAGCAATTTCTACATTGTATGGACTCTAAATTTTATCACAGTGCTCCTAATGACCCATGAAGTCTAAGAACGCTCTTCTCTCTCCGGGAACTCCTTGAAACTTTAAACGATCTCGGGTTTTACACCAGTTGGCTACTTTTAATGGCTCAACGTCAGATGAATTCGAATATCGATTTTTTGCCCCTAAAATGTTATCTGACCAATGTGTGCTTTGACTGTATGGCAAATTTTTAATGTCAGTTTCTAGAGACTGTCCTCTTGTGGACTTGAACTGTACGGTTGACGGTCGCATAGACGGACTAAAACGGGGGAGAATAGGTCCGACGATGCAGAACTTATAGACAATATCGCTCATTTTTCAAAAACACATAAGCACTTGCCCACCGAAAAGAGCATTCTAACTCAAATATTTAGAATCACAATAAGAGATTGACCAACTTGAACCTGTCCATGTATTTTAATTGTCCAGAACTCTGCTGGGATGAGGTCCGTTCGTTGATACGAGCGTCAGCTATAAATTCAAATATAGATACATTGCGAGCTCTTAATACAGGGGTTGGAAATAGCTTTGGCTGAGGGAACCATGATAGTCAAATCATTTTAAATGTGTATCACTATCCTTGACAACCATGAAATAATTTTAAACCCTTCATGCAACCTTACTCGTTAAGCCGTGTCCCCATATGTAAGCAAAGATTGATCTGGGAGCCAGATGCAGTCACCATATCTGGCTCGCGAGCTGTGCGTTGCCACCCTCGTCCTAATGCATACCGTGCCCTCGTGCAGCCGCTGGCGGACGTCATGAAGTACGTGGAGAAGGGCTACCGCATGGATCCCCCCGACAACTGTCCGCAAGAGGTCTATGACATCATGAGCGAGGTCAGCGTTGTCGCGGTCGCCTGCAGCTTGTTCAGTTTTTTTTTAAGCCCCCACCTGCAACCAAAGAACAAGGCTCCGACCAGACGCCTATGTTTGTGGCGTCTTGTTCAGTTGTATCTCTGTTAACCGATTAATTGTAATTTGAGATATACTCCATATATTGCTTTCACTCAACCTGTTACTGTTGAACCTCTTATGTATGGACTAATTTGAGGGAGAGATATGCCTGTTCTGTTGAGCCTTTATTACCGACACATTACTGAAAGAGTTATACCTGTACAGTTGAACCTCTTATGCTGACTGATTGCAGGAAGAGATATACCTGTACAGTCGAATCTCTTTACTAATACCAGGAAGAGATAAAGCTGTACAGATAAACTTCTGTTGCTGACTAATTGCAGGAGGTATAGCTGCAAAGCTTGACCTCTCATAAACGGACTAATTGTAAGGAGATATTACTTGCATACTTCAGCCTCTCACTAACGGACTAGTTGTGCAGAGAGATTACCCATTAACGTAAATGTACCCCTGGTCTTTCGTACCGGAGATTCTGGCCAGTAGAGTCTGTCTTCAGAGCAACAGGTTTTGTCCGTTGCATCCGATATCGATGAATATGCGTTGTCCGTAAATGAGAGGCTCGACTGTTTGGCTAACTTAATTTTCCTGTGTTTTCTTTTGACTGCTTATGTATATTCAGAATCTGGTTATCTCATTCGCAATAGTTTTTTATTCAGTCGTTTTGTTAACTTTTAATGTAGGTATAATTTTGTGATCTTACGTTACTGTTAGCTATAATGACGAGTCTAATGTCACTGCAGATTTCTCTAATTGCTCTTTTGGTGAACGTTAATGGAACAGTACTGGTCAGTATTTGCATGATATTGGGAGCCACTTGATGAGGCTAAGATAGGATTTCTAATAAGTTAACTAGTATAAATTATTTACGAATCTAAGAAGTAAATCAGTGCTGGGCTTCTTGCTTGCGTCCCCTCAGGAGGCATAGGATAGACCATAGGCAAAGGTTAGTTCGGTTTGTCTAGCCTATTATTTAAGTAAGTATGAGAAGTGGCATGTCCAGGGAAGTACTGGTAGGTTACAGCTTGAACTAGGCATTCAGGACTTCTATCTTTCGTGCGCACTTCTCCTCTTTCTACTTTCATGGCTTCTTCATTGATATATTATTTCTTTCTTTCTTCCTCTTCCTTCTTAACTCGCTGTATCTATACACAGAGAATCTCCTGCTGCACACACCTGTGCATAGATTTCACGTTTTCTAAAGTCCATACTAAGTAGTCCCTTCTCTCTTAGGATCCCATTTCATGCAGATGGGGAGCGCTAAACTAACTGATAATCTGATAAGATAATCTCGCTGACATTTTAAGGCCCAAGTCACTCCCTGCAGATGTTGTTCCCTAATCTGAGGTGCAGTTGTTGACGCTCGCCCTACGCAGTGACGGGGGATCTGCAATTAATTCGCTCGACAGAGTGGCAGTTGATGAGTCTTCTTACGGCTGTCGTTGTTCTTATTTGTGCTGCAATGATGTATCCTACCTATTCGAACTCTCTTTACCATGAGTGTTGATCAGGAATAATTTAGATGTTCGTTATTCACTTCTCAGTTTGAGTCCAACCCGACACAGACTTCTTTTATAATTCGAATACATCTGAACGCAGTAGATTCCAAAGCGGGAAAAAGTGCTAATTATCTTGTTAGATCTGCATTCTTCATATTTTACCCTTTTACTTTCTGTTTGGATTTCCGAATGTGCTTTCGTGCGGAGGCTGCTAGTTTAGCATAGACACTTAAATGAAGCCTTACTGAACATATTCATCAAGATTTCATGGCAAGCTAAGTACAGCTTATTGCAATAAGCTTATGCTTATTGCAAGGCTGCTGCCAGCTTATATAACAAGCTAAATGCAGCCTTATTACACATGTTCATAAGGATTCTTCTAGGTTTCGCGGCAAGCTAAATGAAGCTTTACTGCACGTATCATATATAAGGATACTTCTAGTCTTTTTCTAGAAACTAAATGTTGCCCTTATCACCAAAACAACGTACTCGGTAGAGCATAAATTTGTATTTCAAGTTTTTCATTTATGTGAGGCGGTGGCGTTACAATTGATACCGTAGCCATTAGAGCTTGTGTTGCACGAGCAATGGAGTGTAACGAGGCGCCGTGTGTGGGCAGGCGTGGCGACTGGAGTGCGACGAGCGGCCGACGTTCATGGAAGTGCTGCGCAGACTCGAAAAACTCAAGGAAATCACGCCTGCGTAACGCGCTCCCCTGCACCGTCCTGTGTGTGTGTGTGTGTGTCCGTCTCTCCTGTGCCGACCCTCCGCTCCTCGGGGGCGCCATTGTGCATACTTGTCCTTGTTTGTCTTTTGTGTCCTTGTGTGATTTTTGCATCCTTTTGGTCTTTGTTTGTCCTCTACGCCCATTTTATGTTCGTTTGTATCTGTCATGTCCCATTGTGTCCTTGTTTGTCATTATTGTAGTTTATGGCCATATTATGTCCTGTGTGTATTTTTTGCCGTTTGTCCCATTGTATTCTTATTTGTCATTTTTGGCCTTATTTGACTTTATCCTTAACGCGCATTATCGTTTCCTGTCCATTATTGACGCTCCAGTCCATTATGTTTCCACGTCCATCTTTGATCATATCTCCAGGTATTCAGGCTTCCATTCTCAACCCTCATGTCATATCTACATGTGTGCTGATATGACACCGTTCGCCGTCAGGAATTATCCCCTTTTGTAATATTATTTATGTGCCCTGTGTTGTATGCGCATATGTGTGCTCAGCATGCCTACTCCTTGTGATGCCCTGACCCGTTCACCACTCCTATGGGGGTTCAGTGTCCCCTGGCCACCCCCGCCGTGCTGTGCAGCTCGTCACAGCGCCGCTGGCAGGACCACCTCTCGCCTCGCCGCGGACCCCGCCTCCGGACACGAGGCGCGCTCCCTGCCCAGCTGGCGCCATGTGAACCACGGAGCCTAACCTGTTCACGGTCACTGTCCTAGTGGCCGGCGGTGCATTCACACGGTGTGTGTGATCAGCAGCGACCGTGTGAATGTAACAACCACGGCGTCCACAAATGTTGACAGTGACCTTTGACAGGTTAAAGCGCGTTGTTGGACTCGTGTGAGGTTTTGTCATGTTACCTACGTTCCCTTCACCCGTTGGGCGGGCATCGTTTACCTACATCTCATCACGACAGCTGCGTCTTCAACCGTTTACATGGTCTGCGGTCCTGATTGTTTTTGGAATTGGGCACTCAGTAAATTTTGTTTTTGGAGATACGTAAATTGTCGTGTTCTTATTCATATTCTTTTTTTGCATTTGTGACACTGCAACGCTGTAACCTCGCAGTACGTATCTGTGTGACCCAGCACAGCGATATCAGTGTTCCCTGTTGAGAAAGTTTGAATTATTCCCCTGGCTTGGCTTACCTTTGAACTCGTAGCCGTCATGTAATTTTCATACAAGCTTCATCTCATTGTTCGTTGATGCTTCATTTTCAGTGCTATGTCTTCGCCTATCGGCGCTCTATTGTCTTCTTCACTGATTCAGTATCATTAATTTCCTCCCCGTGAGGGTCTGCAAAATCGGGGCTAGTCAGCAATGTTAGTAGACTTCCCCAGCATCGCAGCTGCAAAGCTGGGGTAACCTTTCTTCGCACTAGGCTTGCTTTCCGCCTTGTCTTTTCCTTACGCTATAGTGGAAGAATTTCTCAGTTATTTATGCTCTAACTGTATTTTTTCAGTGAACGCATTTTTATTACCTTATCTTTCTAGACTCCCTTGTTCCCAAACGAACTTCGTTTTTTCTATTGTTTTTCATTTGCAGTTTGCATTAGCCATGAGATTAGAGAGCTCTCCATCCCTGCACATTGAATGTCCACCAGCGTAAACTCGAATTCAATTTCCAAAAAGCTTAGATTCACAATCGTTTTGCACCCTTAAAGGATACGATGTAAGCGCAGCATTTCGTGTTAATTTAGGCTCAATGTGAACCCCTGATCAGTGTTTTCATGTTGCTGTACACGTTTTCAACCTTGCAACGTAGCAGTTGACCTATGCCTCTGCCTTTGTTCATCCTGATTACGGAGTCACTGAAGTTTGAAGCATTTTAACGCGCAACGAAGTATATTTTTTCGGCTTCCATTTGTATGTGAACGCGCTGTCGTCTTGAGAAAGTGTTGCGTCGAAGCCTCCACCTGTATAGTACGCGTAAGTATGTAATGCACTGCCAGAATATTGTCCGCCGAGTCTGGGGGCCTAGTTGGTCGATCTAAGGAAACTTATCATCCATTCTTTGAAAATGGCTAGCCTAGTGTACCGAGTTGTGTATTCGCTTCTATCGATGTTACTTGTATACCTCAGAAATTTTCGGTTTCTTCGTTTGTCGAATAGAATTCAAGTTCTTGCTAATTTTTTCTTTCGACTCGACAAGCGCGGCCTTCGCCATATGATCGCGTAGTAATTTTTGTTGCGACCACACGTGGTGGAAGGACTCGTATGTATTGCGAGACCGAGGTCGTGAATGCAACCACAATCTTGCTGTCCATATACGTGCGTCGGTGCTCATGCGGTGACTGCACTCACGGTGTGCCAACAGTGAGGGCTTTGTCTTGGACCCGCCCCTTTGTATTATTAGTAGAATGGTTTTTGAAGTGGAAAATTTGCCATCACTTGGATACACGTATTCAATGGGATACTTACTTTTTACTCCGATTGATGATTGAACGCTGAATAAAGCATCCCTTAGAAGTGCGTGGGGCACTCAAATTATAATAGACAATGTGCCAGAATATTGCACTGTTTACGTCCATTCACGTGTGCTATCTAAGATGTACTTTACTTATTGCTTGCCGAATGAGAGTTCGCCACAAATTGGATTATGATATTTTTTGTTTTAAAAGTTTGAAGTAGGACTAAAACTCTGCTGCTCCTTGACTGGACAAACTCGTTGCCCGCGTCCTATTCAAAAAGCCACCTGTGCTCACCTGACCGCCCGTGACGTGTGCTCACCTGATCGCCCGTGACGTGTGCTCACCTGAGCCTCTGACTGTGACGGGACACGGGTAACCCGCCTCCTGAGAACTCCAGTTTCGGTGCAGTGGATCACCGTAAGTTTAATTCCGTCGTGTAGCAGCTAGGTAGAGCACATGTCCGCATTGCTGGGCTCGAATTGTGATTGAAGGTAGTGTAAAGCTCGTGATGTTGTGAGTAGATATAGCACTACTTCTCCTTAAAGTTGAATTTCTATTTGCATCTAATTCTTTGGTGAACTGCTCTTCTTTACGGCTCGGTCAACTGAACTTATTTTAACTTGAAAGAATACTTTTTGTGACAAACAAATCGTCGTATTAGTCTTCAGTATGATTAGTTTGTTATAACATGTCTGAACTTACGCACTTCACAATATTGCTTCAATTATTAGTGCAACCATCCCTATCTCCAGTACGAAAAGGAGCGTCAAACTGCGGCAGCAGTTTGAGGACACCTAAGTACCGATTTCGTTGTCTTGACATTCCTTTATCTTGTACTTATCTCTCAGCCTCCGAGCACCTCATACGCTTTAAACGTTACGTAATGTTCTTAGTAAATATGAACACTGCTTTCGCTGTCGTTGCGAAAACATGCAGTGACAACACAAATTGAACTATTGATAACGAAGTGGATTCCATGCTCAGGTATTCTTATACTCGTGTACATACGATCCGCTCGGGCCATGTGTCGCAGCGGCTGTGGGAACACAGCTTGTGTCACCGAGCATCGTTGAAACCATCAGCTCGTGCGTGGGGCATTTACGCGTGCGTGTATCATGGGTGATGCACGTGTCTATCATGCGTCGCATATTGACACGCGTGTTTGTTCTGTGTGATGCTCCTAAGCCAAGCTAGGGACCAGCAGCGTACACGAAGAGAATGCACAGCGCTCATGCATTCTGAGTTGTTCTATGCTGGCAAATTGTCCAGATGAGAACGCTGGAGGGGGTTGTCCTGCAACGTATCTCGAGGAAAGCGTTCCTCGCTGGACACGTGAGTGACACGAGCTTCATTCTTGGGGGTGTGCTGCGGGTGCCTGTGGCCGTCTCTGCCGGGGAGCACCAGCGCTCTTCAGTGGGGACTGAGCTCCTCGGGAGAACATCGGACACGGATGCAAGATGCTTGTGTGAGCTTCGTTTGCAAGTGGGCAGGCAGGCTACCGCCCGTATGTCACTCTCGGTTGTTGTCCGATACTTCATGCATTTCATTTTCCAACTACGAAGTGATGACTTCGTATCGTTTGGTTGAGGTGATGACATGGCTAAAAAGCGCACGCTGTTACTGCTCAAAAAGCGTGCTAGAAGCGAAGAGAGGCTTGAAATGTACGGTATTTTTTATTACGATAATTGGCTCGTAGAAGGTGATCTTCAGATTGAAATATTAGATAATAAGCGCTCCTAGGGAAAAATTATGTTGCCATTGAGCGCAAGTGTGTAAATCTTTCAATCTGGGAGATTTCTCCATAATTGTTAGCAAAGTTTCAGCTTTCACTCATCAGTTGCAAATTTAAGTTCGGAAACCTATTGCCGTGAATTGTTTCTATATACTAGAGAAGCGACGTCAGCTTTTTTCTTTATTGTCGCATACAGTTGCCCAGTTATTTTTTTGGTATATTTCACATTCATTTTTGAAAGACTTCTCGCATTAACAGCAATAGTCCAACCACCATCCCTCGCGGCACTCGACTTTACATTCGTTGGGGTGTCTATCATTTGTGATCGACGAAGTATCGTTGCAAGTTGCAGAGAGACGTAGTGTTGTCCGGGATGATATTCCATTCTTCGTAGAGTTGTTCGTCTCGAGTTGTGTGTCATGTTCGTTTTACTGTATTCAAAAGTTTCTTGGAGACAATTGGCGACTAATAGATACCTGGAAGTAGTGAAAGTTCTCCATCCTGATAGAAACCAAAGGATGAAATCCAGCGCAAAGCCTGTATTCGCTGCGTGTTTAGCGTCCCGACTATTTTGGTTGTGAATAGGATGTGCTCGATCAAGGGGTCCTGGTGCATAAGTGTTGAATGAGGTCTTCAAGGAGCATGTCGTACGTCACTGACTGCATGTGAATTTGTTCTATTTACACATTTGTCGTCGCTAAGAGGAAGAATTTTTTTTAAACTACAAAAATATGTTTGAAAAAAACTGTTATGTTAGATTTTCTGTTGTTCAATTACTGCGATGCGTCTATCTTTCATTATTGTTGGGCAGTCGTGACTAAAACAATAATCCTGTAGCTTATTATGTGTCATTTTGCTACAATTTGGTGTCTATTTTCATTCAATGATTTTTCTTTTTTTCGCGGTGCAGTTTCAGTTCACGAAGCAAGCCTTGATAAGTGCGTGTCTTTCCGTGCTTCTCCATTTTTTCCCCATTTATGACTACACATCGCGCACTGAAAAAAAATGCACTGGAATTATTCAGTCATAAAACGCGCAACGTTAGCATAGTTTGTCTTTACTTGGAATTTCATGAACAGTTTTCTCTGTGTTGTAATAATAGAAGAGGAGATCACGTACTGAATTTTGATTATTTGAGCAAAAGCTGATGCAAATTTCTTGAGCATGCCTGTTTAATGAGGCGGTCGTGTGGAAATGTCTGCTCTCGTGGAGCTTGATTTCATGTATTAGATAGTCATGCTGCTGGACCTTGGAAGAGGCTAGTGGACAGCATTTCCCTGCTTGCAACAGCCGTTTTATTTCTTTTCAACGTCGGCTTTTGACGCCTATGAGGCGCCTCGTACCATATCAACTAGTGTTGTTGGCTCCTCATACCGTTTTCTACTTGTGTTGAAGAATCATATCGCCTTCAACTTGTATTGTTGAAGCCTCATACCGTTTTCATCTTGTATTGTTGAAAAATCATACTGCCTTTAACTTGTGTTGTTGCCCGCCTCATACCGTTATAAACTTGTGTTGCTGAAGAATCATACCGCTTTCAGTTTGTATTGTTGAAGAATCTTACCCGTTTCCGATTTGTGTTGCTGAAGCCTCATACGATTTTTCGTGCAGCGCGTTTCTCTGCCCTTTTCATCGTTCATTTTGTGTTGGTCTCCTGTCCCTGGAGCTTGCAAAGTTTTGTGCTCAATTGTGATTATTAAGTGGCGTGCTCTTTCTTTGTAAATATATCGTTGTAGCTTTTTCGTTATGTAGGGTTTTGTATATAATTAATTGCAAAGAGAACGACGGCAATGACAATTGAGTGTTTGAATATAATGTTTTTAGGAGTTTCAGTGAAATTCGAAAAGTGATTTACTATGTGAACTGGAAGTGCCGGACTTAAGTTAAGCAATAGCCCGTGAACTGAAGTTAGGTGCTTTTTATTTCAGTGAGCTTCGTTTACTACACAAATCTAGAAGTCTTCAACGTGGGTTGTGGTCTGTAACGTTGAGTGTTGGTGACGTAGTGGTGATCATGTCACCGTCACACGTAGAAGTGCCGTGTTGCTCGAGTCCAACTCGCCGAGCTGTGAACTTTCAGATTTTGTGCGGTGAGAAACACTAGTAGTTAGTTCGCCGTACCGAACGTTTTGTTTCTGTTTTCTACTTTGCAGGTCAGTTTACCGTGTTACATTTTGAGTTTGAAAATGAGTTAAATATGTTGAACATCAGTTATGCAGTGAAATAACTGTGTTGTAAAAGCACGCAGTACGTGTACTTAAAGAACTTATGAGTTTAGTGAAATCTTGAAAACTGGCGACCATACGATAATGGAAGTAAGCGTTGTGTGCAAAAAGATGGGACTCGGTGAAAGCACATTTATTTTGAAAAAATCGCTACGTTACAGTAAATTGTACTAGCAGAAAATGTATGTCTATTAATTTTAGTTCGAATAATCACATTTCATAGAGGAGTGTAGAAGTGGTGTGTAACACACGCCAACGGTCTCTCTGTTGTTCATCAAGACGTCTTCTAAGGGAATAGTGAGGTTAACATGTAGTACTGTGCTACTCGGATTCTGGTGCATTATTTTCCCGCGCATTTGGTGGTGGTGTGATTCTTGCCGTCTCCGTAGTCCCTCCCTCGCATGCCTGTGGTTCCAGTTTTTTATTTAGGCCGACACCCGAAAGGCCATCTTTCCGTATCCTCACACCTCGTACAAATTTGAAGCTACTTCAGGATAAACGTGGTAATTTATGCTGATTTCGGTCAGCGAGAGAAAATTTATTTCATAATGTGTTTATCTCTTATACTTCTCGCACCTCCTGAAACGCTATCTCGCATCCCTATTGAAAGCGTGCTTTAAGGTGCATGTCGACCGCCGTGCTTCAGCATTATGAGGTGCTAGTACAGTCCTTCGCCACCCAGTCCAACTTTTTCACAGCTCCATCGATAATCAAATGTCTGGCGGCCATATTTGCAGTTGAACGACTAAAATTATTGATAATTATTGACAATCATAAATGTTCTACCAAAGAAATTAGACTGAGTGAAATGCCACAGTTTTATTTCTCTTGACTTTGTCTCGTCATTCTTGGAATGGCTGCATCCAAAGTGGGTTTCCTTCCGCAGCTCCTGCAAACCTGCCGTTGTTCTGTCCGTGCCTAATTACATCAGAGCGGCTACACGAGACTATGCTCTGAGAGGATATTATTTCAGTTTTACGCGATGGTGCATTTGCTAATACTACCCTTAGTCTTCGATGGCAAGCAAGTCCTACTTCATGCACATGCAAATTCCGTGTTATGAGAAGCAATGTTCACTGGAAAAGAAACGACTCGTACCTAAAAACAAGCGAGCCATTGAGGCAAATCGCATATACGACTCGAAAACAAGCGTGCACCGCTTATTTAATAAAACTATTTTTTACTGCACCATAACTGCAAAGTTGTGCCCGAAACTAGCAGGAAGGGGTTCAACATCCGGAGGCAATAATAACCTGAAATAATTTCGGATGGAGCTCCGCTTGAGGCGGAACGACTTGCCTCAACAGAGCATCATGTCACTAAAACTTCAAACGTGCTGACCACAGCCCACGTGGAAGCACAAACCTCTCGAAGCGCACATTTTAACCCTACGAGGACCGCTCTCATTTCTGCTGGACATAAGAAATAATAGGTTTGTCTTGAGTTTTTACCGTTTCGCTCAAAACTAGGGTGAATATGCACGCAAGTACACAAAGTATGAACGATTGGTTACGAAATGTTTGGTTCATTCACGAAATAAGTTATTTTTTAGAGGTAAATCTCTACGCACAACGCAAAATGGAGCTGCCTCCACAGCAAAGTAGAAGTACGGGTGAAGAGAAGCGCTTCATAAGGCTACGCATTACTGACTGTAAGATCAGACAAAATGAGGAAATAAACTTTAGAATCATTGCTTCATTTTCAGCAGATATTCCATTTCTTTTTAGTGCGAAGAAACATCGTCATGCTACACACGAACAATTCGCTGAAGCAAAAGTACATTCTTGCGTTAACGAGTGCCCGCTAAACCTCTTGCTGCGCGATCCAATGACGCGATTCAACAATCTGTTCATTGAACTCCGAACGAAAAGATCAAAACTCCTAAACTCAGTTTTTCTTTTGTTACTCTCTTGCGCGGACCAACCTTGTTGCATACTTTCCATCTCCTGGGTTCGGACATCAAACGAGCGCGAGAAGGGTCCGCAGATTCAGCGCGAACAAACGACTGACACGCCATTCTGGTGAGCTGAATTACGTGGCAAGTAGTTAGCCCCAGTGACAGCTGTGGAGAACTCACGCTCCGTATTGGGGTGTGTGAGTGCTACTTGTGTATTCTATTTTGTATTTGTGTGTCCTATTTTGAAGAGAAGGTAGGTTTGTGTTTTATCTTTTTTAAATTATATTTTAGAACATCGCTGTGTACTTTTTGGTTATGAAAAGCTTTGTTCGGTTGGTAAAAGTCGATTTATTAATCCTCTAGTTTATTTATTTCCTTACTGAATGCTGGTGCCGGGATCACAATCATCCATGATTCGCTGATGCTACTACCATTGAATCCCTTCAATAATTGTTCTCAAGACCTAGCATATTTCCTTAACAGATATTTGACACTATAGCGCAGATGGCAGTGGACTTGCCTCCTAGTTAAAAAATTCTAGGTTTATCACTTTGAGTCGATTTCTTCCTGTAGAAAAGGAAGATCAAACACGATATCCCTAAAAAGGCTGCATACTAGTGTGACCTGGGATGAGGTACCCGAACTATTTCCAAAGTTTTCAAAGTAGCCTGTCGATGTTTGAATAACATGACAGCACATACTTTACTGCAGAAAACGACTTCATATCAGTCTCCGTTCTGACTTTCGTCTACACTCTGAAAATAACGAGTGGCCGAAGTATCTGCTATCAGTCATTTCAGTAGCATCGTTAGACAAGCTGGTAACTGATTTTCACGGATACCAGCTGTATTGTAGCGGAAGTTTATCTGCCTTTTTCGGTATGTTCGCATCGGTGTTGTTCGTAAAAAAAAAATGAGTATAGTCTGGGAGTCTGTCGTAAGCCTTGCATTCTCACACCTGCAACGGCCGTGTTGTGCAAAAACGCTCGGTTTCTTGTACCTATAGTAGGTGGCTTTGCTGCATCCATCTTGTCAGTCATGCCTTGTTTCTTTATTTGGTACGCATCTTTACTGATATTCGCGCTCAGAGGATTGTAAGTTCGTTCCTCGAAGCATTGGAAGTCGAATTTTGTGTAGCAACTTGGGTTAACATCGTGTCATGCGGCGCTGATTTTTTATGTACTGCTTATTTATTCGTATAATGTAGCTTCAAAGTTGATTTATTGGTTCCTTTTTTTTTATCCTTCTTGCTATTGAAACTTCAGTTTGTAAACAAAATTGTGTAGTTTTTTGTATTATATGTATGTGTAGAGTGGTGTTTGATGCCTGCCGTTTGCATTCGTCAGTTTGGCAAGTCCCAGCCTGCAGGCAAGAACACTAGAAAACATTTAGCTTTGAAACTGAGGGTTTCTAGTGTCTTTACGTGGATATTGCGCTCCCCAGAGGCATTTGAGAGACCTTCTGCGGAATCTGCAGCCCCTGGGGAAAATCTGTCGTGTGAAATTGACATCGGTCGACCTTGTTTTACATTGGTTGATTTTTTTGGTTACCAGCGTATCATTTCTGTCGATTCTTTTGGAAATGCTATCAATTCTGTTTTTTCCATCTTCTCTTTTCCTTTTTTCTATGTCGTGTGAACATTAATACCTATTTCATGCCTGCTCAATGTGCGCTTTTAATTTCTGTTTTAGTCGCTATCATCAATTTCTGTTTTAGTCGCTATCATCAATTTCTGTTATAGTCGTTATCATCAATTTCTGTTTTAGTCGCTATCGTTAAATTTCTGTTTTACTCGCTATCATCAGTTCCTCTTTCTGAAGCATCACTTTGTAAGAGCAGGAGTCCAGAACCCGCTGTGCACACGACTAGTCGTTCACTGCGCGTTGATGTGTCTTGTGCCGGCCCTCCTTCTCCAGTGTAAGTGACGCAGCGCGCCTGGCCTTCTCGGTGACAGGCGCAGCTCGTGTCGCCGCTCGCGAAGCTACGAGTTGACGAGGCCTAATGTAAAATGTTGACGGGGCCGATTATAAGAAATTGTCAGAGCCTAATATAAGAAGTTGACGGGGCAAAAAGTCAGAGTTGACGGGCAGTAGCTGAACTGTCAAGTCATTAGGCCATGTGTGGGAGTGTCTCGTAGAAAACTGTTCATCACGTAGTCGTGAAGTAGGCCAAGTTTAGCGCTAACGTTCTCTGATAGTAGTCGCATTACATTTTCCCGTTTGTCTGTGATCAGATGTGTGAATCGATAGTGCGTGAGGGCATCAAATCTTCAGGAAGCGAGTTTAAGGCGAATTCTGATTACACACAATCCAACGAGACGCGTGCGCTATTTGACGACGTATTTACTTCTAGGCTTTGCATGTATATATTTATCTCGGTTATCGTGAATCGCTCTGCCGAATCAAGCAACTTTTTGTACATTTATGTTGTACAGTTTCTGATGCACGCCTAAATGCTATGATATTCTTATGTTTTACGAAGTTGCTGTGCAGAGTGTGCATATTTGGTGCTGATTTTCTGCCAGTATGTGGTGCGCAGGGGCGAAAGCTCGTCGGAGGATTTCGGCCAATTTTTTGATTGAGTTGCGCTACTGTCTGTTGCGAGAAATAACGTGCTGACCAACAGCAAGGTGGGCTATTTTTATAACATTTACAGTTTTCAAAACGAAAGCCAATCTACCATAAGTTTTCTCACGTGGTCTTCCAGTAATGGATATGGGAATTCTTGGTCTGTTAAATTAGTTTTTTGGTAAAATATTTCATTGGATGAGGTTGCTCAGGGTTATTTATTTTTCATTTCTTTAAAGACTGCAACGCCGTGGTTACTTCTAATTTTACCCTCAGGGGGCATAGGATAGGCCATAGGCAATAGAGGTAGGTTAGTTAGGTTTGCCTATCCTATGCTATGGGGACTAGCGCCCCCAGGGGAGTACTGCTAGGGTACCTCAGCTTTAGATAGGCCTTTGGGACTTCTGTCTTTCGTGCCCACTTTGCTTCCTTCCGTTTTCATTCCTTCTTCGCTATTTCTTATTTGTCTTTCCTTGCTCTTCCTTCTTAACTTGCTGTTTCTATGCGCAGGGGATCTTGTGTGGGAACACACCCTGTGCATAGAATCCCCGTTCTCCTAAGTCCATACTAAATGGTCCCTACTCTTTCGGTGCGAAATAGACTGAGTTTCTGAAGCGCTGCTTTCACTACAACTACAACAACAACATACTTCTAATTTTCCTGATCATACTGTAACTAACATCACATTTTCAAAACGTTTACCCATATTTCTTGTGGAACATTTCTGCTCTTCTAACTTCCCTTCACCTCCCATGGATGTGGGATAAATTATTGTGTGTAGGAAAATCAAATGGCAAATGTTAATCGATAATGTCGTATTCAGTCGTAGCTTTAAAGCACACTTCTAAGTCCATGATTTCAGTGTGATTGTAAAACTTGAGGCCGATCAAGCAACATGTTAGTGACCTCCTGCTTGTTAGTAGCTCGAGTACAGGACTAAGACTCGCATCTACCGCAACGACTTTGCAGGATGCTTTACGTGCTAGGTTCTTAACCCTTACCTGCATGGCGTGCCAGGTCTGCCACACCAAATTTTCCCCTAAACGGATAATACGGAAAATGTTCATATTGTGACGATTGTTTATTGCAAATCTGATTCTTGTTACCATGACGTTCAAGGCAGTTTGGTATATTTTTAGCCGTCACAGCTGGGGTATTGCACCTATTCAAGGAGTAAAGTGCTGCGGTCATTCAAGCAGTGAAGAGTTGAACATTACAGGCTGACAATTACCAATTCGGGAACAATGAAATTGAACTTGAATCAGTCAAGATATGATAATATGCTCGTTAACAGGGCCACGACTATGCGTTCTTGAAAAGTGTTCCCTAAACAATTTGTTTAGAAGACAATTTGATGCAGAAATATTCGTGGATCAGATAGTGTCAACAGGCGAGTACTCGACAGGATGTCTTTTTCCTCCCTCTTCTCTCTTGCGAGTGCCCCACCTCTGGTGACCCGGACCTCTATCGCGTGTTCCGTGAAATATTAGGACCTGTGGTGCTATGAGGACAACTTTCGTGAGTTCACCGCTTGTTTTTCGCGCACAGTTATATGTAATTTCATCGCTCGTGAACATGAAGCTTTTGATTGTTTTTCGTACAAAGCTGAATGAAGTCTTGCAGCAAAAATAATTCGATCGTTGCCGGGTTAATCTATCTTCCACGAGATAATCTGACTGAAACGTCGTTGAAGAGTTTGACTCAATTTTCCGATGAAACGAAAGTTTTATTGAAACCTGAATTATTCAACATCTCTATGGAGCATATCTACCTCTTACAAAAAATTAGGTAATATCTGTGGGGTGGAAGCTACGGAGTTTTTCAAACACCTTAGATTTTTCATATCCGACCGAAATCCTGTCGAAAATGGTGGTTCATGCAGTATTACAAACTAACTCGCTTTTGATCCCTTCTCTTTTGATCTCCTGTGATCCCTTCTATGAAGTGAAATTCTATCGAGAATGGTTGTTCATGCAGTATTACAAACTAACTCGCTTTTGATCCCTTCTCTTTTGATCTCCTTTGATCCCTTCTATGAAGTGAAATTCTATCGAGAATGGTGGTTCATGCAGTATTACAATCTAACTCGTTGTTTTTGATTCCTTCTTTTTTCAGACTTTTCGAATAGTACCTCTATGTTGTTCGCCCGCTGTTCACTTCAAGTTACTGTTATCGGTTGTAAGTTTCTGTTTCTATCCCAAGGTTGTGTCAAAAAGGTTTGTTTGTTCTTATTTTGATACTGAACATATTTAAACATGCTCCACGACATTCAATAGACACTGTATAAAGTTTTCGAATCACGCTACCGATCGTAAAGCCCATGTCATTCCCCTTTTCAAGTGTCTCTCGTACATTCTTGCACTAGCGCCGCTCTACGTAGCAACCAAATCCAAGGAATTTAAGTATGTGTAGATGTGCAGTGTGCGTTGTCGAGTTACTTTTCGAGTCAAGCAGTGACCAGTCAATTCGTGTAGGGTAGAAATATCGTAAGTTGGCTTATGTACCATTGGTTTTTCGCCTACTCCAGAGGAATTGTCAACTTCCACGCCTGCTGGAGAATGCGTAACTCGTGTTTGGTAGGCAGGATACCTGAACTCTTCCAGGCGCCATGTGCTGCTCGTGCATCACCTCGCTACTCGTGCATCACCTCGCTACTCGATCCAGTACCCCGAGTTGTTAGCATTCATCACGTGTGTGTAACCTTAGGATGGATGCTCTCCACAGAATGAGCAACGCTCGTGACGGGAGCTTATTTTGGATTTTAATGTAAGTACTTGTTTCCTTTTTCGTCTCTTTTCGTAGGAGTGACCGGTGCACTGAATTCTGTAATGCAAAAGACGCTTTTATGCCTTTTTGGTTGTCAATTGACTTTTTATCGTGTCTTCCTCACGCTGTACAAATCTGTTTTTGCCAACCATGGTACGCTAAGCCAATTGAGGGAATTGAGTACGTTTTTGTGGTGCTAGTTCAGCGAATTCTTTATTCATTTTCACTCGGTAAATTGTCTGCATTTAGCAAAGACGGGGATTGAACATGTGTCGGATGTCATCGCCATTTTACGAAAGTTGGGTACCCTACTTAACGCCTCGGGAAACGAGTAATTCTTTATTTTCTATACGGGGGATTATTTTCTTTACTGTTGAAGGATTCACTTGTTGCAGTTACCGGTAAAGTGCTTTTTGTCCTCGTTGCACCTGCGTCAAGCATAGCGTGTATTTGTGTTTATTTTAGGGTGCGAAACTTTTCAAGTCAGATCTTTGTTTCGAGCTTACTGCAGTATTTTAGCGTGATTATTGTTTATGGTACATCTTAGTACTTACTTTTGAACTGCTCTCGTTAGGCATCACTCTGTGCCAACTTTTCACGGTGTTACGCACGCTATAAAAAATATGTTCTGTTCGTGTACCTGTGTTGAGTGGGTGGAACCGATATGTTTGTGTGTAATAATATAACTATAGAATATATTATTTTCTGCGCGTCTGTTTTTCAGTCAACCTTCCTTGTTTACTTTTGCATTTCTGACCCATTTAGTGAGATGTTTGGTGCGATCTTGAACATGAGTGCATCTAGCCTGAGAAAATTGAAGATTTTGCGAGGGACATGAACTATTCAAAGTAGTCTTAAGTTTTTTTTTCAGAAATGATACTAGTGGTCTTGCGATGTCCGCATTGCCTGGGACCGTTGTCTTTTCATGTTACCTCAAATCGAAGAACTATGTAAGCTCCCCGGATGAAAAAAATAGTCATTTTTTCGGATCTGCCGTATTCCGGGGCTATTTCCACTACGCAGAAGTGGGTCCTTTAGTTAAGGTATCCGTCAAACTGAACCAGCATGGCTACACTGAGCTGCTACGTAACCCAGTTTTGCCATCTGCACAATATCTGAATGTTAGAAGGCCTGTTGCTTTGCCTATCTTTTAGAGTGAACCCTGCCGGGTGCATTGGGCTAGAAATGTCATTAATTGGCATGACAGCCTTCAAGATGTCAGGCATTTAGATGGGCCAGCTAAGTCCCCAAACATGAAGTCAATAGAAAATTTGTGACACCACCAAGAACGAAAAGTTAAGACGACGTCTAGAAGATCGTCCACGTACTGTGGTCACACTACAAGATAAGTTGGTGCAAGAGTAGTTTAAAAATCGACCAGGTGTACGTTAGGACATTTTTAGACTAATGTCGCTCAGAATTGCGTTCATTAGTCGCACTCGTGGAGATCCTACAGCATATTAGTAGCATGTGACTAATTTTTTGACCGTAGAGCTTACTTGTCGCTATAAAGAAATGCTGTGGAAAGGCTGTTCTGTATATTTTGTAGCCGTGGCTAATTGACTGTTTCGCTGAGTATCTTATAATAATATCTAACGTAAAATGAAGCTGTGCTGTGTAGAATATTGAAAAAATATCTTGGTGATGATACTATGCTATATACTATGTATTGTAAGTAACGGTTGAATCATTAAAAGTATAAGTTTTAATTTTAGCTTGCATTTCTTTAGTCTTAGAAAGTAGTTCCAATTCCGATGATACTTTTCTGACACTAAAAAGATCAAGTGGAGGGACTTGAAAGCCTTTCTATGTGATGTCTGATTGTAGCCAGTATTTTAATACGTTTAGAAACAACCACAGTGTGGTTCTTAAATCTTGTATCTCAAAAACATTTGTATTACATTGAGGTAAAATTATTCTCACATTGAGAGTATTAGCTTTCAGCCCTTGAGACGGGCTCATTTGAGTACGTAGAATCTAATTCATGCGTAACTGTTCCTCGCTGTGAAGTTAGTAAATCCTCTCTAGCTTGATGGCCCACCGCCCACAGTTTTCTAATATGTAACCTGATCCAGTCGAGAATTGCCGTACAGATTGTGGCGCATCGCCAATTCTTACCCAATTGGTGCTTTGGTTTCGATTGCCGGTGAAATACGGTCGACGATCTTGCAAGCGTACCTCGCGAAACAGTTTCCCTATCGCACGAAATAACTGCAGTCGCGCTAGTAATTCAAGTAATGTATGTACAGGGTGCAGCAATCAAAATGAACGGAACCTTTTATTGGTTTAATACAAGAGAACCTAAACGAAAATCGATAACGCACGAAGCTATTAGGAATCTGAAGCAAAACAAAACTCCATTATGTGTACGTTTAGAAAATGAAAGTACCTATCTTCATTCCGTATTTTATTTCGCTTCAGTTAAACCAACGAAAATGTGTCGATCATTTTGCCGCACCCTGCATCAGTACACAATTCCGTGGACATTTGCAGAATAAGTAATTTATTCCTACAAGGCCGAGCAAGTGTTCCAAAGCTCGGAACATTACTCATTCATACTTGAGAAAAACCTGTTGTAAAAATATCGATAATTCAGGTTCGAAAAGACGGCCTTGAGCGATCATACTCTGTACGATGGTGCGAAGGTACCGTAGGCCAGACGGCGGGTGTTGCCTGGGTGGCAATTTATTGGCCTCCGAACCTCGCATATTTTATCGGCTTTGTGGCGTGGCTGAAGAGAGAAACTACTGCTTAGCTTTCAGTAATAAATCTAAATTTGGTGAAGTGATGCGGAACTGCACGCAGCGAGCCAAGTAAATGCCGTTTGTCTTTTTGGCGGCGTCATACCGGGCAACGGGCGTACCTTGCGCTGGTGTGTTTTATTGCTGAATATAGCGACTCTCATGAAAGTCTAAGAGAATTTTATACTAGGTGAGGACAACCTTTTTCGTCCTAACCACGAGCCCTAGAATAGCTCGTTCGAGACGAAGGTTTTTTTGCAGCTATTCTCGTCGTTTAGTGTCGTATAAAACGATGTACACACCTGCACAACAATGGTCGAAAGGAAATTACTTTTCGGTTAAATAAATATCCGTCAGAGAAGTGTGTACCTGATAAGTGGTGCACCATCGAGAACAAAGCGTAAGGATCGAGGGATACAATTACTCCAATGTACTTCGATTCACGGAATTAAAAAAAAATTCATTTATTATGCTTACGCTCCGCTGCGTGCGATTCCATTCAAGATTCAGAGACTGACAACTGACGTCATGAGCAATGAAGGTGGAACTCCTTTTAAATTTGCGTCGCAGTGAGAAATGGGGCCCACGAAATTAATTCTCCTCGCAGATACTTGCAGTAATCTTCCCTTTTTGATGCGCTTGATGACGTTCAATTAGTTGTTCTGATAACCTTCAAATTCCTTAGATACCCATAGTTTTTATATCAACTCTGACATGTGAATCCAGTGTTAATTTTTTAGGAAATATTCTTCCGTTCGTACGGTTTCATATAATGAAATCATGTACGATAAATGTTTGAAATCAATGCACAAAAAAATTTATACATTCCCAAAACCGTTGAAAATCTTTCCGTTCGTTGGTGCCTATAGAACCCGCGCATGTTTTTTCCCAGTTTAACTTTTCCGCTAAGGCATCTTTAATTATCTATCACTTTTGCCTCTTAAGAATATTTATAGATTATTTTGCGAACGTATCGACGGGGCGGCGAAAAAGTTAAACTGGGCTGCATGACTGGTGCTGGGAGTGAACGACGTGTCGACCATTCCGAAGGCTTGAGGCGAAGTTTGAGTCAATTTCTTATAACATAAATTCTTTAATATTATACTTTACTAAACGTGTTTAGTGCCGGAAAATTGTTCTAAGAAATCAGTGTGGTTATTTGGCCCCCTAACTAGCTTGTGTGATCTCTAGAATATGTTGGCTATTGGCCAACATTGATTGATTATTAGTGTATTTAAAGTTTCCTACCCACATGAATCGTGATCTGCGTCAGTGTACTGTAGAAACGTGGAATCTTTGCGTAAGTCTGTTCCCATGCCACATTCCCTGCGCATTGAAAAAAACGAAGAAGAAATATCAAAGACGGTATAAAAATTGAAAGAAGCAAAGTACGCGCGAAAGATAGAAGTAACGAAAGTCTATCTATATCCAAGGTAAAAAAGTGTCCCCTCTGGGGTCGCCAGTCCCCAAAGCATAGGATAGACAAACTTAATTAACCCTACTGCCTGTCTTACGCCTCCTGAGGGGATATTGGCATTTCATCACGACGTCCCCAAATCGAAACTGTGGGGCTACGGCAATGATTGAGAAGCAATTCAGTTTAGAAATGACCCATTTTCAGCGAGGTAACTAGCTCTGAAAAGCATTCCATGGTGATTGCATCCTCGAAAATCATTCACATAAAGACCCATTGAAAGGCCGGGAAAAGAGATTTAGTTGTTTTTTGCCCACATTGTCTATAAAAGGTCAGTTGAGATGACTCTTCCCGGCGCACCATTCGTCAAACTCAGAATTTTTTTAGTGAGAATCATTTACAAGAACGCGTCCGAAATTAGGCTTGCTCTTAAACCCACATTCTGTAGCATAAGTGATAGCGTGCTAGCTTTTTATTCAATAGGATTCAGGCTCGATCCCAGGCTGAGTACTTCCTTGGGAAAAAAAGACTGAATCCGACATTCCTGAAAGGCGGCACGCTAGTATAGCCCGGGCCGAGATGCCTGAACTTCTATGCATGAATCTAAGATAAAACACAAATCAACACACAAATAGCGACCACAAATGGTAAGGGGTCATGGAACTACAGCGCTAGAAAAGTTTTTTATTCAGGCCAGTCAAAACCGAACAAGCTCAGTTTGAAATTGTTGAAAATGAGCAGTGTAACTAACATTCATGTATTTTGACATTAACATGAACATTGAAACACGAAAATGAACATTGAAAATGCTCGTTGTCAACAATGTTTGCTTGATTTCACTGATTTTGACTAGCCTGAATGGAATTACTTTTCTAGTGTAGTAGTTCCCGGACTGCTTCCATATGTATATGTAGAAGGAATAAGTTTCTGTATGCCATTTTAAACATGAGTAAAAAATTCATTAAAAATTGCCTCAAACGCATCCAAATACGCAATTCTCGTGGTTGATTGAGCTTGCTTCACTTTCTGCGCCGCAGCTGCACATTAAGAAGAATTTTGAGGCGCTGTTCAGAATGAAATGTTCTCAATTACGAAGCAGAAAGTGATCTGCCGGCATGGTCTTATCAAGCTCTCCCTGCGGACTGGAGCGGTGCTGTAGCTCGAGTTGTGCCTACGCCTGAGTCACGGAACAGCGTGTGTCTCATGCGTCGCGGAGGGTTACGACTGCGGGGACGGACGGGTCAAAATGACTCATTTCCGAAGTTCATGCCACCATAGCCGGCTTCAATAAAGCTGATTCTCCGTGACTTGGTAGTTCCTAACGATTTATTCTTATTCTAATGTATTTGTTTAGCCGGAAAATATGTTACTTGAAGATAAAACGGTTTTTAAATCCTGTTTTGATCACTTAGATGGATGGGTCATATTGGCCCATTCGTCCTTCTAGGGTTAAAAGGATGGTTACCTACTATTAACTCTACACCAGGTTGGACTCTTCAGTCCCGTGTAACTCTTAACGTTTCTATCACTTTAAAGGTCTTGAAATTTATATTTCAACTTTTGCTAACGAAGAGCCTGTTACCGTTCATCCATTCATGTTTTTCTTTCATTCAAGCACGTCAACAGCATTCAAAAAAGATTAATTTCATACGAGAAATTATTTCATGGTGTGAAGGGTTGAAAAAACTATAAAGTGTTCCACAGACAGCGCTGTATTTGATATTTCGTAGATTTTTCAAATGAATGTTGAATCAATGCAGGCAGACAGATGCCCAATATCGCATTGTATTCCGAAACGGAAGATATAATTCCTTAGAAATAAGTACAATAAGGCGATGCTAATGAGAACTTTTTTCCGTTATTTGTTTTTCAAATTCGAGATTTTTATGGAACACATACAGAATTGGCATGCAGAGTAGAGAAGTCACAGATCTTTCACGAAATTTTTCGCCTCGTTGCGTTGATTCATTCGTTCAGGGATTAACTGCAACAGGTTACAAAGATTTAGATCAGGTTTCCTACGTTTACATAGGTTCAATTTTCCCTTAAAAGTAATTGTTTTCTGGATGCATGAAGGCCGCTCTGCGGGCCGCTCATACGCCGATGAACTGCAGTGATCCTAATAACAAAAACTCCAATGATCCAAATAAGAAAAACTGTGGTGAAGCTGATGTATAAGCGCTCCAGAAATGCAACGCTTCTCCTGCAGTGCTGCCTAGGAAAGAAATTTTACCTCCATGTTAATTGCTGGTTCAAGCAGTTTTTACGGATTAGCCTTCAGATCTGCTAAAACACCAGTGGTTAATTAAATGCACCTGCTATTTCTTATAGAAATAAAATTACTTATTCTCTTTCCCTGCTACTCTCAAATGGACTGTGTTGAGACCAGGCTTTTGTTTGCTCATCCGTCACACCTAACAACGTTAATTATAGGTCCACATAGGCACATGTGGAGCAGCACAACACTGCGCCAGCCCTGTTTGGCTTTCTCTTAGTACTTCAAACTAGCATAATTGCCCAGTCCTGTTAGAGCTCCATGAAAAACTGCCGCTCTGGTAGTGTTCTTCGACGTGGTAATCAGGTTTACGAATAAACAGCTTCCAGGATGGCTAGACAGACTAGAACATAGCCATCCTATCAGGTTTTTCCCGTACCTAGTAGCTTATAGGTAAGCTCGCTATACGACTCACTTCTTATAAAAGTAGGTTGTTCGAAATCGTTACAGAGAGAGGAAATATGTACCCGTAAGTAGTTAGTTTGCAATGACACAATAAAAAAATACTCAACTTCGAAAAAAAGAATTAACTAAATATTTAAATACGAACTAAAGAGGAAGCTTACGCAAAATACAATGTAAAATGAAAAAAATTATCAATAGGGGAACATTTACTTCCAATTTTTAACACGATTAAATTTCTCTGTGGAAATCATTTTCTTATAGTGAAAAGGATCCAATTTCAGCTTAAAGAAGAATTATTTATTAATATATATCCAACATCTTTTGACTAAATAATATGAAATTTAATAAGAAAGACTTTTAATCGCAATTCCCATTTTTTAAAACAAATAGTTACCGTTCAACTCAACTTGACTGCGAAGAAAAATCCTAACATTTGAAGATGTGGCGGTAGAGAAGTAACGAGACACACATCAAGTTGCCTGGTTACACGAACATCTGTTAAAGAAATCCAACAACTTTCAAGATTCCACTGGATCCTCAAAAAAGAAAGAAAAAGGTACAAGAAGGACTACAAGAACTTGCGCGTTTTTTATGTGACTATTTCTTAGAGTGAATGAGCTTCCGATAGTAACGATTTATGTTCATCAGATATCTGCGCAACTGGAAGACCCTCTCAACGATGAAAGTGAGCATTCGGCTACCAAACTTACGTGAGTATTCAATGATACTTTGTGAGGACTGATGGTAGAACACTTTAATTTTTCCTGTACAATTTGTACCGCGATATTAGACTCTTTGCATGACTTGTTTCTTTCAAGTGTCTTCAAATATCGAAGCTTGGGGAGTTTCAATGTGCCCTTACTGTCTGTAGGACTTTCTAGGGAAGTAATAAGTTGTAACCTTGACCTTATTTTAATTAAACCAAAATTTTTAGGCTGCGGTGAATTTTCTCTGTTTTTTATCAAATGCTTGCATATACATAGAACTTAACAGTGCCGTCTTAACTAAATGTCAAACCTACGAATTATTTATGGAAGTTTCTTAACGCGTTGGTAACTTCATGCCATTTCACCCGTTAAGAAGTTGTCTCGTAAAAATATTCATCTTTTTAACATCAAAGGCATCTGCAACTTATTAGTGCTACAGGTGCATTATAACACTTAACCAAATCTTAAAACAACGTTTCTCGAGATACGATCTGGTGTGGAAGTGTCTCTGACGCGTTTCCGATGACCACCGCTAGGTGTCGTGTGCTCACAGCGGGTGGCAACGATGCCTCCGATCTATCTATCTAGTATAATACTAAAACTTTGGTCGTCTTGTTCGTTTGAAGTGGTGCACACGTTTGTCTGTCGGCTCTGAGATATTCGAAATTTATTCTCTTCGTTTAATCCTGTATTGTGTATACCGATTTAACTGCTTAGGATATATTTCTGGATATGGTTTGATTTTGATGAATTTTATTTGACCCAACGGGTCACGCGTAAGTCCGATAACAGTTCTGCGCCAATAATACGGCTGATGGGCTCCCCCCGACGGCCTGGGCAGTGGGCAGGAAATTCTGTGACGGCAATTTTAGGCAAGTGACGGTAAGTGACTCCCAATGGTAAGTGACTACCTACAGGAGGCAGCGGCACCCTCGTGCTGCTGGTGAGCCATGGTTAAAATAGCCTTACTTGCATCGCAGGTCTTGCTGGTCAGGAGTTGTTTTATTCAGCCAGGATAAATTTTGTGACAGGAATAAGAATTGAGTTTGTTTTGGTGTTTTTTCCTGTCACTAATTGTAACCTAGTGTGTTTTACAATGGGAAGTTTCTGGTTGGGTACTCGTGTACCCGAATACTTTAATCCATGTGTTTATCGGTTTTTGTATATATTGTGATTTTTAGCTGTAAGACC
>VOMN01086088.1:0-13512 GCA_014899125.1 Orchestia grillus
GTTATGAGGCCGCCGCGTCGTGCGGTGCTCCCTGCCTGGATCTCGGCGATGTTGAATTTCTTCAGCAAGTATTCGTCTCTTTGATATGATCGATTGGCTCAGAGCCTTGCTTTGCTTTGCGCTGTGTTTAACCATTCGATCTAAAAGTGTTTTTTTCACAATCGTTAATTGTTTAACTCGTTTCCTGTCACGATATTTTTTTCCTTGGGATAAAATGACAAACTGGTGTACCTCGACACAGAAAATCTGCTGAGTTGTGAAAGAATTTGTAACATAAACCCAAGACGGCAGGTGTTTTCGCATTGCACTAGATGGAAGCTTAGCATCAAATCTCTCGAGTCAAGGTGTAATTTTTAGGTTGTCATTTCCTTCCAAATTTAATGCCTGCCTCACGCGTAGAAAATGATATTTGTGTAGAATTTTACATCAACCGCCAGCAACGCAGACCTCTTTCCAACGACATTGTCTAATGTAGCAGCGGCTACTAATTCATACAAACATTCTATTCAACTTGGAGACGTCATTAGAAAAGAATCCAATCCAATTCTTCCATGCCTCGGTTTTCAATTGGAATTGGCAAGAACCGCTCGGCAAACCATTGAGCTGGCGTCGAGGGTTTCCAATAATCGCGAGCCTTTTATTCTCAATGAGGGACCACTCACTCAGAAAGCGTTCGGTGGCGCGGGGCCTGACGCTGACGTCCCCATGAGCGCTCTAATTTGAGCCGAGGTTCCGGACGGAGGCTTGTCATTAGACGCGAGGTCCTAAACAACTCGCTCAACTACCACACAATGGCCTTTTGGGTACTTCTTCTCCATTGCCTTCAAGTGACATACTTCTTTGTGCCATACCTACCGTGATGAACGATGGTTTTCAACTCGAATCTGGTTTTGTTGGGCTATTAACCCAATTGAATGGCTGTGATAAAAATAGTTGTTGCAATGCGATTAGTGAGTGAAACTTTGGGTGGTGAGAGAGCTCAGAATATTTTTAGAGATAGGTCAAATGAAGGGAATTTCAACATTTCCACGAATAAACTTGTGATTAATTTCTTTTATATTTCTAGCAGATAGTTTGAAAGCTCCATAAATAGCCTAGCGCTATTGAATACAATTTTTTATAGTTTGTGGCTCCTGAGCTTCACACAGCTAAACAGGCCAAGCAAGCACCGGACGTTTGTATGGGATTGACGTAACTCCATCACTTGGTTGCGACCAGATTTATGTTTAAAGCAAATAAGCTTAAAAGTCATAGCTTATGGAGAAATACACAATTGCCGCTTAGAGCGTATCAGAGTCTGGAAAAACACGAAAAAGGTTGCGTCAATAGTTATTTCTTGCCACTTCAGAGTGAGGTATGCTTATAGGTTACTAGTCATGGACGCGCAAGTGCTCATGAATATGAGATGGGGGTCGTGTAGAACACGGACAGTCGTGAGAAGTGTATAAATTTGGCCATAGATCATCATTCACCACCAGCTGGCGAAGAATGAATCGATTTGTGTGCGTAAGAGCTGGAGAGGCAGTCCGTATTTGGCGTTCTGAATGATCCATTGAAGCGACCATTAAACTGACGGAGATCGAAGCTCTGCAGTCTATCAGGCTCTCGGCCGGTGGTCGCTGATTGCCCGTCCATTGATACACAAATGACTTGTGCTCTTCAGTGGCAGGGCCATCGAGCAGACTGCCTCCTCGTGCCCAGAAGTATACGGACTGCGCTAGCCCTTGATGGCTTTCGGTAGGAGTCGCTCATCGCTCAGCCAGTCATTTATTTCTAAGGGGGCAGCAGCTCGCTAGGAATGTAAATGAACTGGATGGGTCACATAGGCAACCGTACATCGCAGGCGTCTTTCTGGTGAGTGTTTAAGCAAGCTAGTTACCGTCATGACCCCTATGTGTATATTATCCTTTTACTCAGAGATGCATGCATGTGCACTACAGTATGACTGAATCAATGAAAGTGTACACACAGGCATTTCAGAATGAATTATTGGTCTCATTTATAATGGCCTGAGTTATTGCTATTAATAATATTTACTTCAGTGCTGGTTAGATGTCGTTGATCTGAATTTTTATCAATATCTAGCTCACCTTGGTCCAAAGTTTAATTATATAATAGAAGCCCGTCTAGTATTTTGAATAAATTTCAGAAACAAATCAAAAGTTTAATACATATAATTAGATGCACTTGAGTGTAAAAATGAACCTCAAAGATTATCGACGTCTGTGCAGTAATGAACGTTATTGAAAACTAAATCTAAGTCAATAATTGATTTTGTGCAGCTCTCTCGGCTAAATATCAAGATAAATAAGCCTCGATGTTCGAAAAACTCTTAAAGCATTTCAAAATTAAATAACCGTATTTTCAATGTTACTTCTGAGCCTCCCTTTGTTGGAAAAGGAAAAACCATTAGAATTTATTAATGACTCTTGTGTAATTCACTGACGCAGCTGATGCCCACCGAAAAAATAGTTACTCGACTACGAAACATTCAATCGACGTTTTAGCAATTTCAATCTCTTCTTCCACAATTGATTTCATCATCACGCAGTCACATGCAACAGCATCACAATTCGGTATAGATATGAACACTCCGGGGGCTGTAATTGTCAAAGACTTACTGACGACTGCAGCACGGGGGACTGATCCGACCTTTGGAAAGTAAGGAAAATATAATTATCTCACTTAAACTAAAGCTAGAATCACAATTTCCGTGACTATGCAGCCGTGTACTAGCACAATTCCCCAATATGTATGTATGTACTGTATGTGTGTATGTATGTATGTATGAATGTATATATGTATGTAGGTATGTAGGTATGTATGTATGTATGTATGTATGTATGTATGTATGTATGTATATATGCATGTATGTACTTAGTTTAAAAATGCAGGAAGAAATAGCAGAAAGCACTAGAGCGGCTCTTCTTGACAGCTTTACATGGTTGCCAATTCACTCATCCAAGTCTGCTTTAGAACAGTGATTGAGACCTTTCAATACCAGTCGATTTTGTATTTTGGGTAAATTAGTCTTTTCCGAACAGTTAGTTATTACTTGCTTTTGAAGTCCGGCATTGATTAGCCTTGCACTCAGATATTCATAGCTCAATTCACGTATAAATTTCAGTGTTCTGCATAAGTGGTCAGCACACTAAATACATAGATGTATTTAAAATAGCAAACACACTTAAACTTCTTTTCTCAGAGTCCAGAATACCTTGCCGAATTCTTCAACGATCTCCAATTTTTTTGCCTGCATTCAAGCAATTTCTTTCGAAGGAAAACGATCTCTTTTTCTAGAAACTTTCCTGCATGCTAGTTTTGAAACGGAAACAACGCAAGAAGACATCTCGCATCTTCATGTCCCGTCGCAGGTTTCTGGTGGCCTATCGCACGGAACCTGGACTTGCTGTGGTGTATTTCTATCGTTGGATAGTAATATCACAGTCTTCACTTGCATTTCTTGTGAAACTTTTGTCTATTTTCCGGGTGTACTGATGGCAAATGTGTGTTTTGCTCGTAAGCAGCCGTGGACTTCTCACGCTGGAAGGAGGGGACCCAAAATTTTTGGGAGAGCCAACTCGGCCTGCGCAAGCCCCCCGCCCAGGCCACACTGGAGGCTGCTCTGCGGCCTGTGTCGCATACTGGCAGCCAGGTCTACGGTCACAGTTGCGACGGCGCCATGCTGCAAATGGGAAAGTTTTCTGAATTAATGAGACGATATTATGTGTATATTGACTTAGTTAATACTTATTCATAAACGTAACGTGAATTTTGTTGTTTAAAGAAAAATTACGTACTTTGATAACGAATAGCTTTCGGTGTTTCTACGTTTGTGCAGCCTTCAACAGAGTTTATATCCGTCACCGCCCGTCTTCTTTGCCAGTCATATGTCAGCTCGTGCAGTCCACGACACCCAGTTGTGCATTTCTGGGACACACGGCTAGAACTACGAAGCTACAACACAACATTCTAGAAAATATGTTTCACGCCGTCGGACCATAGTGCAAACATCGTTCACTCAAAAAAACGATGCACGTCTAATTAGAACAGCGCAAGTGTTTCACTGTTGGAAAAAATGACTGTTGATTGTTTCACCCGAAAGGCCGTTGACACGAACAGCACAATGTCGGGAATGTCACTGGTTGAAACATACAGTGGTATTTGACACAGTTCTTCCACTGCAAAGGGGAAATAAATCATCGTCGTCACCGTGAATTTCAAAGGAAATGACTGCTCGCGAGCATACGGGAGACACTCGGTCATTTGAGAGGTACCGCAGAATTGCGATGAGGCTTGCTTCATTCATTCCGCCGCGCATATCTGGTTGGCTATCCTCGACATCGCAGTCGTTTAAACGAGGGGAGATAAAAAATCGCAGACGGTGTGCGATCCATGAAGGCAGTCAAGAGAAAACAATGAGAACAAGACAGTGTTTTATTGAGTCTTTAACTTGTTATTAGTCACTATATAGGTATGGGATAAGAATTGGTTATTGTAAAGTATAAATTCTCTCTAAGAAGGCGTGATGCCTATGGGGCATTGGAGTTAGGAAACAAGATCAAACGTCAAATTTTCGGGGGAGCTTCAATGGAACGAAATAGAAATGATTGAGGCTTTGGTTGAAATAGATGATATTGATGTCACAAAGAAACTGGCCTGATACAAATAGATTTCATTATTCCGAAGAGGAAGAGAAACTAGCCCTCGCACTCAGAGACCAAGACACAGGGATTATATAAAGTTTCATTTAATCATCGAATATATGTGGGTAGCCAAGTCTATAGACTTTTCTATTGTCGGTGGAAGGGGGTGATTTTAGTCTTACGTAAGGATTTCGGACTCATGAACTTCGGAAAAAGTTCATCAAGGTCTAGGAACTTATTGCCGTTCCCTGCTACATGCCGGTGCTGGGCCTGGCTAGCAAAAGAGGCGCCGTGCAGCGCGCAGGGCCATGACGACTAGCGGCCAGCAGGCCTGCGGAGCGGTGCTGCTGCACTTCTCGTGCGCTGTTGAGTGCAGGACTTACGTCCATCCTCACCGTGGAAATTGATTGAATCGTGAAGAATAATTTTTAGTTCTTCACTGTGTTTTCATTGAAGTTTTTTATGCCTACTTCGCCGAGAGGCAGATTCATAATTCTGATATTTTGTGAAGTGTTTTAGTTTTCTGGCCTAAAATAGGACCTGATGCGATATGCGAGGGAAACTGGGAATCATAAATTTCGTGGTATTATTTAATTTCTCTTTTACAGCTCACTGCCGAAAAAACTATATATATATATTCCAACAAGCAGAAAATAAGTCTCACACTGTGCAGAGGGCAAACGTAGGTCATTTCAGCGACTACGTGACTGAGGAAATAAATTACATTCTTTTGTGCTTCTTTTTTAAAGTTTTGTAATCTAGATCCCCACCCATTGACAGATTTCTAACCCTAGCGTTTCTGGACCGCATTTTTGTTCCCTCGAGCAAGGAGGGAGTTTGGAGATTCCTCTATTTTGCACGACGCTAAATTCCAAGTCTTATTCGTCCGTTTTCAAAAGTTCTTCACTAAAGAGGCGGCGCCGAGAGTGATGGAGAGCAGGGAGGTTCCTATGGAGTTCCCTTTTCAACTCAAATTCATAAATAAAACTGGATTAGCTTTTAAGTGCAGGAAATATGCTTTTTAGTGGCTCACCATCATCTGAGAAAGATTTGGATGAAATAATTTTTTCGGATTTTACGTTAGTATTTTCATTAAACATCTATGGTAATATTTCTGTTTATCAGCTAGACGTTATTTCTGCAGCTATCCCGCCGTAATTGCCTATTGTTAACGAATGGTTGCGAAAAAGAAGTGAACACATTCGGGCAAGAAACAATAAATTTTAGGTTTAACACAACTTCTACCATGATTTGAAATTCGTAATAAAAGTTCACCTCGCTCTCGCGTGCGGCTTCATTAAGCCGCATTCAGCTCCAAAAACAGCTCCCGCAATTAAAATTTTCCTTCATTATGCCATGATGAATAAGTGGCTGAAATTATTGTCCATCAGGGAGGATTTAGGCACGCGTGAACTTTAAGGAAAATTCAGTATTTACTGTAAAATGTAAAATTTTACAGTAAATTCATGTAAAATTTTGAGATAAACGATGACGTCGGTAACCTAGGCTTCTTTAGTGAATTTAGTCATTCAAGAGAAAAATAGTCTATTATAATAACTCTACATATGAATAAGTTTTAAAGATATTTTGTGTGTTATAAGAAATTATAAAATTAATCAAGAAGCTTAGCATCAATGTCCCGTAAAACGTATAATTATTCCTCATTGAAGCGAGTTGACGTAAAATATTTTGGAGCCTTTGTAATTAGTTCGGACTTTGCTAGCCAAATTACGGACAGGTCCTGAGTCTCTCGCAAGTTTGGCTCTTTTTTTTCAGCTTTGAGACGGAGTGACTAACTGCAATTATTTATTGAAGCGTAAAGCGAACGTGCCACCAGGAGGGGGCCCAGCAGCGCATCGTATTTTGGGTCTCCCTTTTGGGACCTCCCATTGGTGCCGTCAAATTCTAGGAACTCAGGGCAGCAATTTTATCAATAAAATGTAAAATGTACTTAATTCACCTTACTTCATTATGAGCCAAAATATGAGCAAAACTCGTTTGTGTGTGTGTGAGAATGACTTTGGTGCAAACATGATACAAAGCGAATTCCAATACTCTTGTTAAGAGTCTGATTATTTAAGCAAACGATTTCGGAAAGCTTCGTAATTAGGTCTTTTCTTCGAAAATTGGGAAGGTCGGCTGCGTAGATTCAGGCGAGCTGGGTCTGGAGTGAGCCTCTTCGATTGCCTCTCGACTAAATGGAGGAAGCGCCGCTTTTTGCAAGATTGCTCACCGCCTCACAGACAGCGTCCCTCCAGAAATTGCGTTCTGCTAAACTGCGCTCTCTGCCAACTTTTAGAATGCAGTGTTCGACAAGCACGGCGACAAAATTAACATATTCCTCATCGTTTCAGCCCTAGAATAGATTTCAAAATTGAACCATATGAATTCCCTATCACTTGGGATGGCATTCATTTCGCAAACACCAGCCCGGTTGCACAAGCAGGTGTGAGACCAAATTCAGCGAGGCACAGTTTTTGGCAGAGCCCGACCCATAGAAAGCGTTTCCTTCTTTCGACCGGCTAAACATTTCTCCCAGATAATGCAGGATATGAAATGAAAAGTCTGGGTCTGATGAAAAAAGCTCCTTCGTTTTCGCTGGCGACTATTAATGTTTTCTCGGCTGAAATGAGAGTAGAAGTGTTATTTACGAGTGAATGCCTGATGAACAATCTTATTTAAATACAGTTTTTGGTATTTTGCTTGACGACACTTGTTAGCATGGGATTACGCACACTTTACTGAGCAGTTAGTCCATGCCTTCTCAAAGCATGTATTGAGGTAAGCCGATCAATGCAAGCGCTTTTAAGGCTTGGTTACAAATTGCACGAGGGGGATATTCTTTGAGACGAATTTCGAATGAAGTTGTTTCTCATTTCTTCCACACTTTTTGTATGGAATGCACCTAAACTAAAAATGTTCAATTTTTTGGCGTTTTTTAAACAGAACCGATTTATACCGTCGGTATTTACCAATGTATGTATATGCGACAGTCACTATTTGTCACTCGTATCTTTTATTGTTCCATATGCCTCCTACGGTAATTCCTCTCATATTATTCACAATTTAACTTTAATTTGCCGGGGACTTTTGCGCAATGCTTCAGTCAAAAGATTTCAACCGTCCTACGAAATTTTGGATGAAATGCAACGTGAATTCGAATTACTTGTTCTCGTTACTATCCTACAATGAGAGTCCGATGCTCTCTTAAAATAATACTCACAAAATGTGCAGGAGATTGTATTATGGGGCTCTAAAATAAATGTGATAAAATTTCGATTTCGTCACTTGGACGCCATCGTTATTTAAATTATATTCCTATACTTTTCATATAACTATTTACTCTCCACCTACCTTCATTGAAAAGTAGAAAAGAGCACTTTGCAAGGTAAGGTACAATAAACTCATCTCTTTCTTATTCAAATACTTCCATTGCACCAAACTGCGCTAGAGTAATTGAAGTCAATCGCTGTGAACGCTAAAATTTCATAATAAGGGTCACAAAACAGTGCTGCGTCGTTGTTTCGATGTAATAATTGTGTGAGGCAGTTATCTTCAGTCTACCTGCCATCGATGATGGTTTATGTGTTGTCAGACCCAATTGAGTTTGTTGCATGGCCTCTAGAACAGCACGTGTTTACTTCTTTTTATTCTAAGGTTTTGTTTAGAGAATGGAAAATCTAAAAATATAATATCACATAGCGGAAGCTCAAACATTAAAGAAAATGTAATATATGCGCCCAATCTGTTTTAAAAATTAAAGCATTACAAAGGCATATTGAATTGCTTTTTGGCAAGACAGCCCTTTTCTTGGAATTGATAAGTAAAGTTGCGGGTGATCTTTTGATAGTTAATTCTTGGGAGCATCTTCCGTAGACTCATAATTTTTAGCTTCATATGCGCACATGATGCTCGGGTTCCGGCTTGATTTCACAGAGAACATGATTCATTGGATTAATAAATTTTTTGCGTAAAAAGAAACGATCCCATTCTTCAAACTGTAATGTACCAGTGTCTGCAAGTTTTCACCACTTTGGATTCGACCAGTAACAAGCAATATCTGAGAATTTTAGTTTATTATATTTATAAAACTAAACCCTTGTTGTATGATTCAAGAAGTGCCCATCCCTTACACGTTATCAACGAATGATGCATTCCTGCTACTTCAATTTTATTTATTTTTTTGGTTACTTAACAAATTTCCATGTTAAAAGTAAATATTTTTCAATTGTTAATTCTATTTTTACAGATCTACTAAAGCTGGAACTTGCCTCGAAACGTTTAATTACATACTAGATAAAATTTTTAGGTTTAATATATAGTTTTTTCTTATAATATGATAAGGAGTTGTCACCCTAGTTCTTTTATTTATCATTAAAACTAGATCAATTTTCGACTTTTGCAATTGTATGGCTACTATGAAATCGATGCTTTCATCGCAGTCAGTATCATATATGAGTACGAAAACTAAAGAATATACCGAGTCAGCGCGCAAGTTGCGCCAGACCGTTTCGAATTCAAGTGACTGACTGTGCGTTCTGTAATGACACAGAAGCATTTACTCACTAGAGTATTTAACGTGCAAACTCCAATATATTTCCTATTTTTGAGCGAAATGATCTCTGGCTTTTTTGACACCTATTGTAGGCGTACATAATCAGCCAAGATAATTTGTTTACTAACGTCAAGCAATTGGATTGGGAATGAGTTCACAAGTTTGTTTGGCTAAATTATGAAAAAACGTGCGTTATTGTCGTATGTCAAGCTCGTCGAAGGTGACTTTTTTGTATGCTTATGCGAAGACGATCAAGAGTGACGCAATACATGCGTTGAGCTGACAAGAAATGACATTTAAGATGAACTGGCAATTCTAGTAAATTGAAAAACAGTTCTTTTGAACTACACAACAGAATTACTCTCGCGTATGCTCACCAAGCCCCATTTAATTATTTTAATTTAGCCCTAAGAATTTGACTGTAAAGGAGGCCAGTTAACCGGGAAATTTTTCGCAGGGCCATTGAGTATGAAGCTCACTGTACAACAAGTGCGCTGTGGGCTTCTAGGCGCATTGTTCTGCCCTGTACGCATTCGTGCACCTCAATAAAACGGGCCTACCAAAACAAGCCCGTAAAGATGAACCCGGAAATAAGCAGGAGAAAAAATTAGCTGCTCGTCTTTCACGCAGAAAGAGCACCGAACTTTGAGCTTCTCTGAGATGAACTTTCGCAATTTTTTAAATGTTGCCGTCGGGAGAGTTTTGTCCCTCCGCAGAGCCAGTTACTGCGCAACTTTGTTTTTATAATGAGGTTAACTGCTTCAGGTGGTAACCGCCAAGTACCAGTGCAGACACATAAGCGTCAGCAAACTTGGGGTAAGGTCACGTTCTCTGAATATAGCAGATAGTTTTAGGCTGGAAAATATGTTTTAATACATGTCAGCAGTCTTTTGAACGTAATGATGAAAAATCGAACGTGTGCATTCAGTTAGAGCGTATAGCAGATGGGACATAACTACGTACTTATGAACCCTAATCACGGTTTTCATAGAGCGTGGAGTGCGTCCATGGAAGTTCTATTCCTCCTGTACGGTAATAAGATCTAAGGTAGCGGAGAATCAGTCTGATCATTTCAAAAGTTATCGCAACGCTGAAGCGCCGTCTTTTTTCTCAGCACTTTTGATAAAGAGCTCACTCGGCACAGGTTGATGCCTACCTTTTAGCGGTGCTTCTCTCCCGCACCAACACGGCTGGGAAGAGGTGACTGGGTGCGTGCTCCCAAGTCTGTGGCCAAGACGAGCCGGCCCTCACGAAGCCTCGGTCACTTTGGTCTCCAGCGCTGTTCTTGCGATCAATGCTAACGCGAAGTTCTCATCTCAGTTCATCCTTCCACCTAGACTTCAAACTGCGTTGTAGGTGTGGCAACACTGTCCTCTCACTTGATACTATATCTCTAGTGCAATTGTCGCAAGTGAATACAAGAGTGAAGAATATTTGCTTTACATTTTAACTAACAGTTTATGCGAATCAAAATTTCGTTTGATTTAGAAAAATAGAAATAATGACCACTTTTACGTCACTCATTGGTTGCAGTTTTTCCGAAATATTTTCTAAAGGCTTACATGACTGTAATGAATTAATTCTATGAATAATGTCATGAAATTTGTTTCTAGCTTGATCTGCTAATACACAAATGGGCACCTTCAGTATTGCAATCAGTTTCATCAAAATGAATATTATTCAGTTTTCTCTTTCCAGTTGATAGAGACTGATGGTTGAAAACTTGAACTATACATACAAATAATTAGCGGGTCGCTAATTTTTATCATCGTTTGCTTTCTTAATAATACTTACTGGGATTCTCTTCTATTTTATTCAAGGGACATAAATTAAGCTTGTATTTCGACTTGTTTTTGTCAGAACTGTTTTAGAAATTGAACATCTGCTCTTATCATCCCAGAAATGAATCCTGAACGTCTTTTTCTGTCCACTAAATTTCGTTACGCACCAAGAGGCTTGAGGTTTCACGACTCGTGTGCCTCTTCATTGTTTCCTTAGCTTTCCTTTCAGAAACTAGTGAGAGGTCACAATCGTAACATTAGACAGGTCACATTGTTGATGCACCTACTTGCGCAATTCGGCTCTGCCATAAAACGATTAAAGCTTGAAGCTCTCATGATTTCATTATCGTCTTCAGTTCGGCATAGCACCTCCAAGAAATCGGGAGCGTTCATTCTGTAACTGCATGGCGAAAAGTGGCCTTCAGCAACAATGTCATCCTGCACTCTAAATCCTCAAGCGTTTTTCTCTTTGTAAAAGCTTTATGGAAAAAACTTTGTAAGTTAGCGCAATTTAATTTTAATAGCACCTGCAGAAACTCTTGTTCACTATCCGTGAAATAAAGAAACAAGATCAACTAAGAGTAGCATGTTTTATTATATTACCAGAGTAAAAACTGAGGATAAAGGTGTGAAATTTCACGAACTCGAAAGCTATAAATGAGGTTGGAAATAATCTGAAATACTCCAGCACTTTGAATGTACCTTTACTCATGATTTCGACCCTTTTGTATACTTAACTAAATCTTGAAATTGTGGAATTACCGTCTTATGCATCTTTGTTTGAACTTTGATTTCGTGTTTTCTTCACATTCAAGCGAAATATTCTGAGCTAGTTAAGCCTTCAGTCTCTATGTCCGCTCCGTTTACACCCACTCGGACGAGGGCGTTGCGTACGCTTAGGCATTTTGCAGGGCGTTTGACAGTCTCCGCGAGCAGGGGCGCGAGAGCTCAAAATTGGATTCATTCTCCGCAAGCATCCTCTACTTCCTTTACTAAAACAACAGTTATGACAGAGAGTAAAGTGCACCTTGAGATCGAGTGAAAAACTTGTTATTTAAGGTAAAGAATTAAACTTTAATTATCTCTGTGGATTCTTCATATATTCGCCCAATTTAGAGTACGGACAAAGACCAGTAATATCCCTTAGCATTAATTTCCAGAAATTCATCGTACAATTTTCCTATATGTGGCTCATTGCATCTAAAGATGAGCGTTTTGGTCACCAATTTTCGTTCTTTCATACCTGTTACCATCATACAACGACGGGATAACAGAGTTCACTTCGTTAGATATTCCCTTGGTCAGTATTTGCCACAGTGTGTACATTCACGGATGCATGCCAGTCTTTGCCATTGGAATGAGGCAATCGAGAAAAATCAGCTCATTGCATCTTATTTTTTTGATAATTTCGGATTGGTCGCAGTTCACCGCTAATGGACGAGACGCGTAGCGGCCGATGCTGGCGCCGTCCGATGGACTGCATAATGAAGCGATGCTCTCGCGCGATTATCAGCCGCGATTTTAGCGTCCCTCATTACCCTGCGTTAGGGCTGAAGAGACTTCAACTCTGGTGCTCTACACCCAGTCCAGCTTGGCTGAAGCGCGGTAAGAAATATAGGACACTGTCATAAGCTTTGCACGATGGTAACTAGCGGCCGTGAGTGTTGGCACGGAATTTTGCGTGGACCTTCTGTCGTCAGAACTGATGACGCGAGAAGGTCACCGCTGCACGAGAACACAATGCGGTCAGAGTCTTGACTCCATTCCGTGACGTGAACTTGTGCTGATCACCAAATGGGTTATGGAGAAATTCAGCCGCAAAATTGACATATAATTTAACACTGTTCTAAATTGTTAGTCTGTTTTACTTATTCAAATCCATTTCAATGCTGAAAGTTAAAATCAGTGACTAACAGCTCAATCAATGGATGAATTTTAAGAAGTCAATGGGAGATTCTAAAATACGCGTTATTCAGGGCCGAATTTGTCTAACAAAAGTCATTTGTACAAAACAACGGGAAAACAACACATATTCGATGTATTTTTGAATTTACTCCAACATGATTAGTTTCAACTAGTCACCCTCACTTTACATAATGATTAATCATCCAACTCCAACTTCAAAAAACAGAATAGTGACGAGAAATTGTTAATTCGACTTACGAATAGTGTTAAAATAATATCCGTTGCATCACAATCATAGAAAATAAAATTCACGTTCTTAATTGAAAATTCTTATGGTTGTGTCTAGTTGTCAAGAATAAAGTTCGCCTTAAAAGAATGAAAGAACTTTCAAGCGTCTGGTCCCTGATATAGCGAGTTACGACTGGCCTGGCGCACTCGTTCCATGTCTCGCCTCGTCTGCAGCAGCATGTCTCGCCTCGTCTGCAGCAGTATGTCTCGCCATGTCTGCAGCAGTATGTCTCGCCATGTCTGCAGCAGTATGTCTCGCCATGTTTGCAGCAGCATGTCTCGCCATGTTTGCAGCAGCATGTCTCGCCATGTCTGCAGCAGCATGTCTCGCCATGTC
>VOMN01086096.1:0-12343 GCA_014899125.1 Orchestia grillus
AAGCTTCTTAAACCCCCAAACCATCGCTGCTCAGCTGAACTCTCTCACATCAAAACCAATCTCAACATTTGTCCTGAGAAATAACATTAAGATGCTTAGTAATTTCGAGTCACCTATTTTCAGGTGATTCCATTCTTTTGCTTCACAGTAGTCAAACCGGGTGTGTCTTGACACATTTGCTGCGCTGACGTCATTTGGTTACAGGCAAAATGACAGCCTTCGTAGGAACCGTGTTAATGAGGATATAAACTCGGTTAACGATGTTTTAATTCGATCATTACAACTCTTAAATTTCCTTGCTGTACATAGGGACATGAAATCCTACAGCAAACGACAGTCGCACTACCGACATGTTAGCTGGAAGACAGCCTACTGTCAACCCTCGTAAATCGTTGGCCCTCTTTTCGTCTGTTTTCGACGAATTTTCTGACAAAATTTTGTGACGTTTACCTGCATATGCATTCCTACAGTCGGAAATGTTGTTTCAGTTTTCGTATATTTGTTTTTGTTAAAGTTTCATACAATTTTCAAATTACGAGGCTCTACTCGACAATGAAATGCTCATCTCAGTCAACGGAGCTGACTTTCATTTTATATAGACATAGATTATATATATAGAAAGATTGTTGCATACTAAACCCATATTTCAGAATTAGCTTTCCTGATCATATTCGTACAGTTTGCAAAATTATCATGCGTATTATTTCTATTCAAATATGGCAGTAGTATTCATGAGTTTGAAATTAATAAAAAATATGATAGCTTGGGTGAAGACAGATAACGAATAAGCATTCATGTCAAAAAAAATACGCAAGCGAAAGAAATTTTCTTAATAAACTGGCTATAAATTCCTCGATATTAAGATACAACGGACAGTTCATTAATATAAGAAATCTAAATCGATTCAAAACGACTGTTGAAATTCTCCAGGAGATAAGCTCCTCAGACAGAAATCATTCACCTGCTACTAATATGGTGGAGGACCTCCACGAGCACGAATAATGGAGGCAATTCTGGGGAGCATTGAGTCTACAAGTGTCCCAATGTACACCTGGTCTATTTGAACCACTCTTGTATGAACTGATCTCGTAGTGCGGCCACTGTACTTGGACGATCTTCTCGATGTTCTACTTGTCTTCCTAGGTGGAGCCATAAATTTGCTATTGGGTTCATGTATGGGGACTTAGCTGGCCAATCTAAATGTCTGACTTATCCTGAATAATTGTAGTGACACTTAATGAAAGTTGTAGCCCGATGCACGAGGCTGTTCCATCAATGAGGCAAAGCGATTCCGGTCGACAATTCGGGACACACGGCGGCGGTCTCAATCGGTTAGAATTTTGTTCCAACCACAATTTTGCCATGAATTAAAGTATGCATCGGATTGTTTCCATTGCTGGTAGACCAACATACAGTGCGGCATGAAACTCCAGCAAACCCTTTAACTTCCGTCACCAGGTGCCCCATAGTCCGACCAAATGCGATAGCCACTTTTTGTCATTCCGAAACATCTTGTTTCGTCCCATCGTTGTGGAGGAACTAGGAAATAATTCTACACCTTGCCAGTTTTGAATGAAGACTGATACCTCTTCAGTACTTTTACATAACCTAAACTTCGGTTACAGCCTCGAAAACCGATCGATGAACGTTGCAAATAACCAGAGCTAGAAAAACAACAGGTGGCTGATTTCTTGTCCCGGTGGCTTATTTCATGAGATAAAAACTCTCCCAATTTCTGTAGGTAAAGTTCATGTTCTCATGTTTTTTCTTTTAAAAAAATTTACTCAGTAGGGGACCGAAGTTAGAAAAATTCAAAGTCAGAGGAGACGCAAAGGAAAGTTGGAAATCTAAAATACTCAACCATATTCAGTTTGAAAATTTTCTGAGCCGGGTTCCGCACTACCTAACTAAGCCCACGGATAACCAGCGCACTAATGCTTTGTTATAAAGAATTACATGCGTTATAGATGTAAGCACACGATCACGGTTGTTGCATGCATCAGGTGTATTGTATGTAAATAACTGAACGCATCCTACACGTAGGCTCACATGGAGAGTTAGTCATGCAGTCGTGTCAATGCACTCCAGAGCACTAGCGGTCTTCATGCCCGAGACACCAAAATAAAGAGAATTACTCTTCGTCAGCCCCTGATTGTATAATAATAAGTTTTCTCCCTCACGTTACATTCAAGTGTCGCATGGCACCAAACGTACGTGCATCAAATTCTCATGGCGTCTAGACGCTTGAGATCGCAAGTCAGCCTCTTTGCAACACTGATCAAGTCAGCACGTGCCAGTGGCAATCTTATCCACATTCATCGTACGTAGAAACAAAATTACTAAGCAGTATTTCCGAAAATAATGACAACACGTCGGAAATCATATTATTCAGCATTGAGAAAAAATCTATCATACGGACAGCACTATACATAAACACACGCATCATAAGCGCACACGTGTTTTTAGCCCCATGAGTTGAAAGACTTTCGCTTGCATGCGTGACTTCTAAAATTACACCCCTGGTTCTGGCCGCCGCCAGCACGGGCATTACGTCCTTTATTTTCACCGTGATAGACACGCAATGATAGTTGCAGGCTCCATTCACGACAGGCACTATTTGACTAGACACGTCATTGTGTATTGACAATAAATGTGAGAAGCGGTGAGCGCGCACGCACTGCGCGTAGCACTGCCCTGGGAGATGCATGGTGATCGCATTAGGCGCTCTTTAGCTCAAGTGGAACAACTTGTGTGAGCTACAGTTTCTACCGCTAGAATTTGTCATTTTATAGCTTATGGCCCAACGGACGCTGTACAACTCACGTAACATTGTGCTACTTTATTTAGTTTCAGGTGGATTTATGTTTTTTTACATTATGAATATCTTCCTCGAAGGCATGTGATATTGCCGCATTGGGCGTCAGACGAATAAAATCAGTGGGATAATATTTTTTATCGTTGTTAAAGTAGGCTGCGTTTTTGATAAAAAGAACAGATATCATTCGCATAAGTAATTATATTAAGCTTGCCGAACTCGGTACGTGGTGTAGGGGTAACTAAAGCAGCGGTTATTTGTTGGACCACTATCACAATTGTCTTTGAAATCCCTTCATACATTCTTCATCGTATCTTTGAATTCCCTACAAACACACACCCTTCGCAGTACATAGTATTCAGGTATTGGAAGCGGGATCAAGACAGCGGAGTAACTTCAAAGCCTGATTTATAGAACTCATTTCACTTTAATGAAGTGTAAAAATCCTTTTTTAATTTAATTGCTCCTTGGTGAACACTTGTATGAAACGCGCCACGCTCATCGAGCTTAGAACCCTAACCCCGAACACTGGAACAGGCCTTCAACGCTAATTCACCCGTCAGTAACTTAAGCAACGCAAGTAACGCAAGTAACGCCAACTCTAATTCGCCCGTCAGTAACTTCAGTAACGCAAGTAACGTGCAGGCGTTACCTTGGTTGTCCGTGTTGGAAGGTTCTCCTCACGGACGCATGAAGACGAGGATGTACGGGCAATATTTCAATAGTTCACACAGCTCGAAAGGCTTGGCACGAGGCGCGTGTTGAGGAAGTGTAAGTCTGGCGGGATTTATTTGCACGGAAATTTATTGCATCTTCAAACCACTCAGGGTTATTTTGTCATCGCTTAACTCATTTTGTAATGTGGAACGTGAAATTAGCTCTGGTAATAAAGTCTAGTGTTCATATCTTCATTTCTTTTTGGAGCAATTCAGACAAACATTCAGCGTTCCGAAATCCAATGCACGCCATGACATGCAAATGAAATACAACATGCGATAAGTTTTCACTCCATAATATTGTAAATAACACTGTAGCGAAGCCCTGTGCAATGAGCTCAAGAATTGGCGAAAAGTAATTGACAAGAGCAGACTACTCCTCTACGTACAGCCACCTCTGCAGTCGTCCAAAATACACAGCGCAGAGGCGAGTCGTTTAGCCATTCCCACCCAAATAGCGCGCGCCGGCCCACATAAGGAAAACTTAAAACGATCACACGCACAAACTTTCCCAAATGGATTGTGAGATTGCATTGAATACGATGACGTCAATTGCGTTTATCATACTCTAACCATTGCTGTTGTTCAAACGAAGTCGTTTCATCCTGCTGCGGGCACTTCAGGAAACTGGCCAAATCCCTGCAGACACTGTACACATCTCAGCTGGGACCACGTGCGCAGGGCTTCCGTTTTGTGCTGGGGCAACACCTGGCACATTGCTGAAAATTGTCATCGATTTAATGAGTAGGAATATTATTTCCTTCATTTTGGGTTCGTACAACAGGTGACACATTATTCAAAATTTTTAAATAAATTTAATGGGTATGAACATTTTTTCAATTTTCGTTTTGCGTGGGTACAACCGGTGACACATTATTAAAACAGATTTCGTCAATTGAATGGGTTCGGACATTTTTTCGATTTTCATTTTCTATGGGTACAACAGGAGACATTATTAGAAATTTCACATCAATTTTATGAGCATGGACATTTTGTTCCAACTTTCATGCGACGCCTAGAAAAACAAGTCAATAATCATCAGCATCTCATCGCTAAAACGATGTTCAACATTCATGACATGGTTTTTCAATGCGAAATCAGGAAGTTCTCATCAGCACAGCAGTGGTTTTGCTGTGACGATCGAGATTCGTTCGGGCCGCACACAACGTGGCAGCGTCCTTCTTTAATTCGCTGTCTGAAGTGAACTCATAGCTTTTATTAGAGCATCTGCAGTGGAACCCAAGTAATGATTCTATAAACACGCAAGATTGTAAGTATATGAACCGATATCAAAGGACGAGATTTTATGCGAGGTCCTGACCTGATCCGGCGTTAACCCTGCGCAATCTTGATGAACATCAAAAAATTAATGATGTTCATTTCGCGGGCAGAGCCGAGATGAAGTCGCACGGGTTAATAATTCCTGCTAATTACGGGCTTTTTTAGGGGAACCAGATTGCGACCGAAGCTGTCGTGCGTCGCACTTTCACTTTTTTTAATCTACTGCACTTTCATGGAGCCTCCGCCGCTGCTGCAAGGTTTTCCATAATTCGGCTGAAATCCATATCTTCAATTTACATGCACTCGCGAAAATCGAACCGAAGCTCAAAATGTACATAACGTATGCGATTTTCGTTTCATTAAAATCTAAGCAGAGTTAAATGCAAAGACTGCAACCGTACAAGTTTCGAACTCAGTTATATTAATTTATCAATGTTTAATATAACTTATCAGTTATATTAAACTTATTAAACCAACAATATCGATGTCAACAAGTCATATCATGTCTGTCCAGCAGTCAACGGGTACAAACTTCGCCTCGTTAGCTATGCCCGGCAAGTTTTTGTTGAAGTCTAACAATGATGCGAACACGACTCAATTAACTTGCTTAATTAACCTCCTTAAGAAAGAACACCCAAACTTCGTCGCTTTGTAGTGCAGGGTTCATGTGTTCAAAACTTCATAGTATAATAGATCGTTAATAGGATTTGCAAGCTACCCCCACTTCAATCCGGATGGAAATTTGTTTATTTTTCGCAAGTGTGTGTTGAAATTTTGTTTAGCAAACAGACCTAGGCTCATAAGCTCTAAGCAACTCAAAGATATAATTCTTATCGCTTTGATCCCTCACGACCTAGGCTTGGTAGCTAGACCATAAACTTCGAGCTCCCATCAATTGGACATTGCCTTCATGATAGGCACATAATCTAACCCTAGATGTGAGTATTAAATCTCTGTATAAGCGTCATGGACTACAGTTTAAGAACTCAAGCCCTAATGATCGAATTTCGCATTGCTCGTATAACAGTGCAAAATGTACGTCACCTGGAGTACATCGGTGTTTAAAAGAAGTCGCTCCTTCGAATGCGAGAAGAGGACCAAGAGACTTGAAGATACCCGAGCTCCAATTAAATCTCTCCTTAAATTTCCATATTTTCTGTCAATATCAGTATCGTTCATAACGAAGCGTAGTGTGTTATTCCCGCCTTATCTCTAATGCATTGGGCACGTGCTTTGTAGAATGAATTCCAAACCCTTTAGTTTCTTGTACGCTAGTGGTTGTGTAATATAGACGAAAAGAGTTCGAAATTTCAATTCTTCTTTCCTCCCAAGTACGAAGGTTTGTTTCAATTTTCAAGCACGGAAAAATGAAAAAAATTATCTGCTCGTAACTTAGGATTAGCTAGCTTCTCATGATTTTATTCCAAGAAGTTAGCTCCAAGCCAAGTCTTTAGTACCCATCTCTTACATTTCGGGTAACATGATAACAGAAAAAATTTGCCTTCCGTTGTTTTTATTTTCCAGCAGTTCGAACTCCCCTTCTCAAACGACACTCTATTTAGTATATTTTTCCTCCCTTTAAAAAGGTGTTGGGCGTCTTTGGTGTCATGTGAGACAGGCATGAGATAATCCTAACAACGAAGAGGATACTACCAAGGCATTGGTGCTACTGAGTCAACCGGCACGTCAGTGACGCTGCAGACACAGTGACGTCATAAGATCCGGCACTCCATGTAGTGACGAAGCCGAGCAGCAGACAACCACATACGGTGTTCTCCTAAGGTACAGTAAAACGTTTACGTTCAGTTTAACTAGGTTGTAAAGCGTGAAAAGAAAGAGCCAAAATTTCAAATTCTCCTGTATGAACCAATTTGAATTACATACTAAAGTATCATTAATTTATTTAAACCTTCGATAATACACGAAGCTTCTCAGGATTATCAAATGTTTCTCACGAGTTGCAAGACTCGGACATCTTACGCGCTCGGTTCTGGCTGAGCTCTGTGGGCACCGATGACGCAATGGTTTTAGGCTCGATGATGTCATGACTGCAGTAGGCCATCAGACCGCAAGGTGACAGGAAGGGCAAGACGTCATTACCTAAGCGGTTGGGGCACCTGCACACTCATTCATTTCTAGGAAGTTCTGAGAAAGCGTCACGTCGCTTTAGTGTCGCACGACTTACGAAACGAATAAAGGTATTTCTATGAACATTGCACCACTGGAAGCGCTTTATCTCAGACAAAAGAGTTACAATATCCTGTTGGAAATATTGGAAATTTACATCTGACACACGAGTATTCAGAGAGAAATAGTTACAAGTGCGGATTATGACCCGAGCACGAGCGGGCACGACCTGAGTTGTTGCTGTTTCCGGCCCCTCCCATGAGGTGCAAAAGTGCAGCGGGAGGTCTGTAGATGCTGGCATGGGTGTGTGTGGATGCCGTTACACTTGTGTGTATTGGGTGTGGATGCCGTTACACTTTTATCCATATTTGTCACCGCGGTTGTAAATCGAGTGACCGACCGCTGGATTGTATCTTGTTATAAACGTTCTACCCCGGCCTCAGAAACGCGGCTGAGAGTAACTGCAACTTTCTATCTTACATTCCATTATAGCCTAAAATTTTGTAGCATTGCCCAGTTCCCTGTATTTTTGATGAAAGAACCCAGACTTTAACCCACTTGTTGCCTCGCTCTGACATGCAGCACGTCGATTTGCCAGCAACGCAACATGTCGTTTGGAACCGAGGGCTCGGGATCGGGAAAACTAAATACGTAGCTGCATATCCTGACGGAGGGGACTCTGCAATCGGAGTCCAGGAGGTCGATCTCATTTCGGCTTAGTGTCATGACACAGGAGAATAGCTTCCCTAATTCGATGGAGACTGTGAGGTCAGAGATTACTCTAAAGATATTGGCTTTTAATTAACGCGTAGGCGGCCACACTCAGAATCACCGAGTCTGAGTGAGAAGGTCTGTGCTTAGATTCCACGACTCCGATAAGAAAGATTTTGGAGGCGCTATGATAATCATACCGGGATCGAGTTTTAAGGTGAGAAGAATTTCGCGATGACTTCCTCAACAAGGTCAAGGTCTGTGGTCTGGGATTCAGAGCTGCAGAAGGATAAGATATACATAGGTACAATAGCGATGGCATCTTTCACAGGCTAAATTTACGGCTCTTCGTTTACGGCCCATAAAAGAGGAGCTGCCAATTGACGCTGCGACACTCCGCCCTCTCAGATCCTGTGTATTTTGTGTACTCACTGCTGAGCGTGTGGGCTCCAATTAATGGTTGCCATTTGCTTGAATATTCCTGCAAATACAAGAGCGGCTGTGTAGGCCACATCTTGTGCACTGATTGCCGAACGCGCACGGTCCAATTAATGTTTTTCGTTTTATCTGAATATTTTGGTAACTACTACAGCAGCTGAATACTCGACTCCAACATCTGGGCTTTTAGTGTACGTATGTGAAACGCTGATTTTTCGCTTCACGGGCTCTAGGTAACGCCGTCGACCTCTTGATTACTTATTTCAAGAAATTCAGAGTATTTTTAAATTAGTAGGAATAACGATGCCATAAAAACTAGCATAAGTGGCGGCGAAATGATCAGACACATTCGATGGTTTCATTAAAGCGAATTGAAGTAAAGAATGAACGTTTAACCTGAAACGAAGTAAACCATAATAGTTATATTTGCAAACGAATAAAAATATTTATGTTAAGTCTCCTTTATAGTTCGCTTTTATTAATTCCACAAATGTGTCAGATCGTTTCACCGTGCACTGTGTCATTTCTTGTCAGCTATATACAATCGACGACGCGTACATAGAGCGCTAGATCGGTTCCTGCAAACAATCCCTTTACAGTTGCCCCCAAATGGAGCGGCATCAACTAGAGCGAGCATCAAATAGCACTGAAAATATTTATGTCATAAGAAGCAATTAGAACGTGCTATAAAAAGCAAATAAGAAGCTAGAGCGGTCGTTTACTGCAACTGATCTAGCGTTTTATACGGGGACTACTATAGAGCGGTTGTCAGTTGAAATGATCTAGCGCTGTATGCGGGGGACGACTATAAAGTGGTTGTTTGCTGGAACCGATGCAGCGCTCTATGTTAGGAACGACTGTCGAGCGGTTGTTTATTGGAACCAATCTAGCGCTTTATGATTCAGCCAACTGTAAAGCGGTTGTTAACTGGAACCGATGCAGCGCTCTGTGCTGGGGACGACTATAGTCTGAAACGACCGCCGGTTGCGTACTGGGACGTCGCTGCAGTGCCAGGCAAGCGAATAAACCACACGCGACTCGGACTACTTCAGAACAATCTCGGACGCCAGCACCGAACTCTTATTTTAATTGACCGCAGCCCGAGGTATCATGGCTCCTCTGGAGAGCAGTTCAAGAGAGCCATTTGAGGGCCAAATAAGGCGCGAGACTCGTACGGCACGGCATCCAACCGGTATTTTCAATGGGGGTCGTAACCTGTATATAAATACTTCACATTTGCAGGCAAATAAGAACCCAGTCTGGCACTGGACAGCATTGCATGTCAACATCCTCGCGTAATATAAAAACTTCTTTCGTAGCTCATGTTCAAAATAAATATCCATCTTTCATCCCTTAAAAATAAACCTTTACTATACCTACAGTAGCTTCGGCGTATAAACGTCCACTAACAACCGCTCTATCCTCTTACGTGTTCTTTATAATACGCTCTACTTGCTTCTTACGAGACAAATATTTTCCGTGCTTTTTGATGCTTGTTCTAGTTGATGCCGCTCTATGCGGGGGAGTGCTGTAGAGCGGTTGTACGTTGGAACAAAGCGAGCTCTCCATGCGGAGGACGACTGCTGCAAGTTTGCCTGAACATTTTACGACGGCTTTTCGCACAAACAAACAAGTGTACAACAGCTTGCCGCTGGGATCTCGCTCACACGCGCTCTGTACAGACGTAGGACGCTTGAATGAAGACGGCGGTCTGCTGCACCAGAGATGCGAGAGGCAGAAGTAAGCTGCAATGTTCGTGTTCGTTCCAGTTTTAAAAGAGATGTCTCCGCCCAGCGCGTTGTACTTTGGGGCTTGTGTGCAGTCATTTGAATGTTACAAGATGAAAAACAATTAAAATTTTAACCCAGAAGTTATCCGTTACGATCTATCATTCGAAACGTTTTTTTACCAAGTGTCATTTACATAGGACACGGTATTACGATAAAGTTAGAAATTATAATAAACTAAATTCAGCAGATAGGTTCACCCATCATAAAGCGCAGGTATATCAAACTAAGGTAAGTCGTATAAGCCCTCGTAGGGTGCCCTGCAGCGAACGACTCCTATAATACCCTAGTGAGTGATGTCAGAACTCATAGCACTTTATTTGCAATTCCCTCTAACTCGAGACACCTATGTACCCTATTCCTTAATCAAAACTCATTACACTCGTGATACCCTATTTGTAATTACCTATGAGTCTTAACACCTATGTACCCTATCCCCTAATCATAACTCGTTACACTCGTAATACCCTAATTAGTGATGTTAGAACTCATAGCACTCAATTTGTAATTCCCTTTAACTTTCAACACCTATGTACACTATCCCTTAATCAGAACTCGTAATACTTAAGATAGTGATGTCAGAACACAACATGTAGAGCTGTGTAGTGACTAATCACCGCCTTGCTGTTCTAGTTAGTGATGTCAGAACACAACATGTAGAGCTGTGTAGTGACTAGTCACCGCCTTGCTGTTCTAGTTAGTGATGTCAGAACTCAGCATGTAGAACGGTGCAGTTGCCGACTTCGCCCTTGCTCTTAAGCTGACTCAGGGTTAGTCGAGGAGGTGCAGAGGAAGTGGATCTCCCTTTGTGAAAACCTGCTGCACCAAAATGAATAAGGATAAATTTCAAAGCATTGCAAGCAAACATCGATTTTCGGAGATTGGGGCAATCAGAGGTTTCATATAATGAAACGATACAAATGTGTCCGATAAGTGCAGCAGGCGACCGCACCTCCAACACAAGACACAAATGTGTCCAAGAAGTGCAGCAGGCGGCCGCACCTCCAACACAAGACACAAATGAGTCCAAGAAGTGCAGCAGGCGACCGCACCTCCAACACAAGAACCACCCACTTGTAGCTCGACAGGAAGCAGTTCAGCTTCAGCTTTCATTTACTGTTAAGAGTTGTGTCTAACCTTTTTACGTCTACGCCCTCGACGTTGCTCCACCATCATCTATGGCACCCCCCGTCTTGAAGGTAGAGCCATTCTTTCGTAATAAATGGCAATGAACGTGCGGATATTTTTGCTGTTTTATTTGGGCATCATTACGAAATATTTCTTGACCTCCTGGGTGTCTTCTCTCTGGCTCGAGTTGAACTCGGTGTCAGTTTAATAATTCGGTCGTTCTGGAGTCGGTGTCTGTGTGGCGGCTGTGGCTTGGGAATACAGGCGCATTTTAAGCTCTGAACGCTCGTGTGTTCAGAGAAACAACGTCCGCTGTTGCCGTAGAAATTATATTCCAGGACACGTATGTACAGGTAGGTCTTGTGTACAAACTGATCGAGATCGCTTCAGTGCAGACGAAAACTACTAAAATAATCATGCCTCAGAAGGCATGTGCATGAGATGGAGAAAATATTGATCATGAATTAGAGCTTCCCTGCGTTACTAAAGAAATTAAAAAACAAAATAGGCTGACATTCTCCTTGCATTCTAGAAAGGAAGCCTTTTCAGATGAAAACATCAGTGGAAAATTGAGAAGTTTCTAGGTTGTCCCACGTACCAGGCAACCACACGAGTATCGCCTCCATAGAGCTTTCCAAACGTGGCTTCGCTAAGACGAGTGCCACGACAGACCATGCGAGCAAGCCGGCCACAGTGGCCAAGCGCGCAGTGTTTCGCAACTATGCCACAAATAAAGTCATTTTGGAACTGTGTACCTGAAGCTTAAGGGAGCTAACAGCTGAGATGTTTATTCAATGGCTGGTTTAATTGCAACAAACAGGCAGTCCTCGAGACGTACGTACGTACGTGCGAGTGGGACTTGTTTTGTGCACGATTTAGTTTGTCACAGTGATGCTAAATTAGGTTGTGAATGAAAATGGAAGAACAAAAAAAATCCTTTCTACACTATTAAGCTTCAGATACAGTATAACTGTTTCTGAATATTAGAGTAAAATTACAGCGTAAATTTGCTAAAACTGCAAAATACATATATCTAATCGATTAGAGCATCTGAAGCTACCCTAGTTATGGATTTTCAATCTCAATAAAGTTTACTCGTGATTAACGAATTTCATTGCTAAGTTCACTAAGTTCAAAGAGTCCACTAAAATCAGAGAGAGATATATTCTCGAGTTGCCCGGAACGCAAGTCGCCATTTCAGTACTTTTAAAACGTAAGGCAATGGCGACTACGGTCACCTACGCTGCTCCATTCTACATAGCTGTTGTGCAGTTCGCCCGTTCTACTTCGCTGCGAGATGGTACAGTGGGTCAAATAAGTATTCGTAACGTTCGAGAAAA
>VOMN01086106.1:0-11033 GCA_014899125.1 Orchestia grillus
CCAAACAACTTCAAGATATTCAAGATAGATATTCAAGATATTCAAGATAAGAACGTTCTAAATACTAAAAACGTTCTAAAAGTACGTTTTTAGAAATATTAGAAATAAAGTATATTCCTTAAAAGTAAAATAAGAAGGAAAGTAAAAAACGTTCTTAAAAATAAATTTGAAAATTAAGGCAAAGTACGTTCGAAAAAAAGTAAAGAAAAAAAGTAAAGTACTTTCTATATAAATGTGAAGTCGCAAGTAAAGCTTAGAACGATTTTGAGAAAAAAAGTAATCAGTGAATTTAAGTTCTTTCTTTAAAAAGCAAAGTAAGAAGTAAAGTAAAAAACTAGGAATAAAGTGCATTCTTTAGAACTTTAAAACTTTAAAACGGATAACACAATAAAATCACAATCTAAGACGGAACTGTCTCAACAAGATTGAGCCATATTTCGCAGTCAATAACGCCACCATAAGCGTGCTCGCTGATGGATACATACATCAGTGAGAAATTATTCGATCACACTGCGGGAGATCTCATTCCCCAGACCATTTCCAACTTGATCCGAAAATAGATTCACATTTTCAATGAAAGAGATGACTATGTGGGAAACAATAGTCCAGCCCACAGCAAATCTGTTACCAAACAGTCAACCACTAAATATTCATCCCAGAAATTATTACTACTACAGAACTTTCCAATACAGATCATAGGGGCCGCATCATTATGGCTAGACAATATGACCTCGAGGAGAACATGCATGTCTTTGACCGATATAGCATCCGACGAACACAACAATATCGAAGACAAACAAGCTAACGCAGTACGCTCTTCGCGACAACGCAAGTTCGCTATCTCTGATGAACGTCGTTAACTAAATAACATCAAAATTGAACATGTCAATGCCCGAAGCCTCAGTGGCAAATTGGATGTCATACGAGTGATGCTGGTAATCGAAGAAATAGATATTTTCATGCCTCTGAAACGTGGTTCGACTCCAGTACACAAAGCTCATATTTTAACATTCCAAATTACTTTTTGTATCGATATGATAGCATTAAAAGTAACAGAGGCAGCGAATCATGCATTTTCGTAGGGGACGTTTTCTCAGCATCTCAACTTCTAACAGCTGAAACGTGCGAAGGAATAGACATGGTTTGGCTTAACGTACAAGTAAATAAACATAAATCATTCGTCATTCGTAGCCTTCATCGGCATCCCTCAGAATCACTTCGTGTGACACTAAAGTTCTTTGAACAAACATTTTAAACAGTCTCTGAAATCAAAAGATCTTTCTACGTTTTTGGTGACCTAAATACAGATCAAATAAATTAAAAAAATCAATTAGCTAAAATACTTTACCGACTACGCCTATACAAATCTTTCAAGAACCCTCTAGGATTACCGAAAACTCTGAAACTCTTCTCGACCAGGTAATTACAAATAATCCTAATGCAATTTCCAGCACGGAAGTTCAGCCATCACTTTTAGATCACTTATCGGTAGAATGTGTAATCAACATCGCGAAAGAAAAACAGAAACAACGTCTTATTACCGACCGTTCAAAAACTGCGTACTCGCCTGAACTATTTCAAGAAAAACTGTTAGGAGTAGTTTCAAATTATGGAAAGAACTGAAGACGTCGACGTAAAACTTTAAAATTTTAGCATTATTTTCACAGCCGCTTTAGATGAACGCGAGCCCTTCACTACTAGGAAAACTGAACCAGTGCGTGCGGATTGAATTATAGATGAAGTAAAAGTGTTGAGCAAAACTAAACAACTTACCGGTACGAGACAGATCAAACAGTACCTTAAAAGATCGATATAAAGATCACCAAAAAATCTGGGTCGTTCACCATAAGATGTTTACGTTATGATTATATGCAAGACTTCTCAAAACTGCTTGAAACCACAGTCTCAGAAACCCTCGTTTTACTTTCTTGTGTATGTTTTCAACGGTAATTGTCACTGGCTTTCACAGTGCGAGTGCAGAGTCATCGTGGCAATGCTAGTTAAAGTTGGGCAAGAGTGTAAATGTAGAACCTATAAAGAATCGTAAAGATACACTCTTTTTTATAAAATATCGATTCCTAATTGTGTATAAGCCTAGCGAAATGCAGACTTTTTTCGTTCATACTCGCCATCATTTGCTACTCGATTCTTTTACCATCATTTGTTTCACCATGTACCGATATTAATGTGTGGCAATATTCGTAGCACCAGGCAGGATTCACAATATGGAAAATTATTGTTATTTAATGCAACACCACTATATATACTCTAAATCATCGATATTTTATTCTATGTATCAAGTAACATGTCGAGCATTATGTTCTTTTTCTAATGGTTTGTCAATCAATACGACTTTTGATTTTTCCATGTATGACGAAGTATTCAGCGAATTTGTACGGTAAATTACGGTTTCTAGATTTCCCATCACATCACAGGGGGCGAGGGCAATCAGCTGCCACATTAGAAATCCATGTTTAAAGTGTTATATCATTTGTATTTTTATTATGCCACTGAATTCTTGTCTAGTTATTGTCAATTGATTTACCATATCTTGTGTCACGCGTATCACATAGTTTCGGAATAAATTATTATATTTTTCTCTTTTTGCACCATAAGTTTACACAGTACAACTGTGAACTCACATCACCCTGTTAACATGCGTTTCGCAAGAACTAGATGGAAAAAATCGTTCTGTCGTACTACAACTCTGACTTAAATTATAAATGCCTCATTCTGCACAATTTGTAACAAGTTCAACTACCTTATGTATCAGAAAATCAATGTTGTAATAAACCATTTCTTAACTGTACGTTTTGAATTTTGAGAGATATACCTAAAAAATTACGCGCTGATTTTGGTTAATTTTCACTTCTGGTACTTATCTCCGAATTAAAAATCACAATTAGAAGTTTCAATTCAACTTCTACACCTAATTTTAAGGTTGTAGTCTTGGTGTTTGAAACACGATTGTACCATTATTTGTATTCTACTGATTTCGGAATAAACGATTTTTCTGTCTTTAAATGTAACGCTAATACTCATTTGTGGAACTCTGATCATCCTGAGTGTCTCCAGTTTTGACCGTAAATCCATATGTTCTTCCTTCGTATTGGTAGTAAATACTCATGTTCTTTCTTTGTATTTAAATATCAAGAAAGCTTCGATTTTCAGCCACTTACAGATAATTGAAGGATTCTCAAAACGCTTCAGACGGCAATGTATCTGTAGTGAATTTTATTCCATGGGTACGCTCGTGGTCCAGATGTCCCATTCTGGATAAACCAACATGTTTTCTTTGCATTTATGTAGGGTGATGACTATTTGACTATAAGCAGAAATATAATTTGGATATGGTTTTAAAATCTTACTGTGATATTACAAAGAAATGTTCCAAGTACAGTGGAACTTTTACTTAAGAGCTCCTCTCAATGCACAAAAAAATTGCCATACGAATAAATGTTTCTCAGAAAATTCGTTTTCACAGACGTTTTGAGCAATTCTTAACTATAAGTCGAAATTATATCGTATGTGGAAGCAAAATCTGACAAAACTCTTATTTTGTTTGGCAAGTTTTTTGAAATTAGCGGGGTGTTCGAGACAAGAGGGGTGTTCGGAAGTCGGGGGTGTTCTCAACTCGAGCGTGTCCGCAAGTCGAGGGTATTCTCAAGTCGGGAGGTGTTCGCAAGTCGAGGTTCTAGCGTACCTCAGCGTAGGCAAACCAGAAACTGCCCTATACACTAGAGTCACCTAGAATTCAGTTCGAGAGATCTGCGAGATTTTCTGCACTTGCAGTCTGTTTGATTTACACGGCATTTCGTAAAGGCCACCGACTTTGAATAAAATACCTTAGTGATACGAACGAATTCCTCAGTTGTACGCCGCTCAATGACAAACACATAAAATTATTTCGAAAAATAATAGCCATGAATGCAGGCTGCAAATAAATAGTAATCGTGATATAAGCCTGTCTTCAAACTCTGAAAGTGTAGCCAAAATCAAATTCGACTTTTTTATGGAATACTCAAAGTGAAGGAAAATTTTTGTGTGGTTCATAACTTTCATGTAGTAAAAAGTCGAAATAATTTCACTCTAATTTAAGATGTTTGGACTAATTTATTCGTTCCTGCTGTTAAGCTGACCAATGAAGTGACTGACTAGCAATTCGTTAGTTAGCCTTACCAACGAACTGTTATGGTCTGACTGGCATTCCAATACAAAGTCTGACCAACGTACTGACTGAGCACCACTCCACTACTCAGTCTAACCAACGAACTAACTGAGTAGCACTTTATTGCTCAGCCTGACTAACTATTTAACTGACTAGCACTCCATTACTTAGCCAGATCAACGATCTATCTGAAAAACTTTACATTACGTTCTCTGACCAACGAACTGACTACTAAACCAGCAGTCTATGTTAAAATAAGCAGTTCACTATCGCACAAGTTCGTCACATCAAACTAATCAACTCCCACTACTTATTTTAACTAACGATAATTGTCACTAGCTAACGAAATAATTATCAGGTTATTACTAACATGTTTTTCATTCGATTTGTATTAGCTTCACTCAAGAGACTCCAAATCAAAATTGTTTTGTATCGATGTTTGCCGTCTTTGATCGATGTTTCTCGTCTTTGATAGATGATCATTGATTAAGAACAATATTTATCATTTTTTATAGATACCTACCGACTTTGATCTCTTCAAGTGTACAAGTACACATCGCATTAACATGTACAGCATTAGAAGTTTTTAACAAACGCCATCAGATTTCGCTTAGAAATCCGTGAGAATGAAAATTAAATTTTATCAACGGCAGGGCCGAATTCACGAATAGCGAATGAGACTATCAGGTCGATCTAAAATCTTGTTCGATTTGATGCCCTCGTAAATTAGCGACGTCAGGCGCTAATTCCGGAATTTCTATCTATGGCCTAAATAATCTCGTGAATTTGAACTTTCTCGAATTACGGTGCTCTACTGAACATAGGCAATCTGAGCACCAATATGCCGAAGTTCGAAGCTTGGACTCCGAAAAAGTTACTCGTTAACGCCTGAAATCGATGGTTCCGGGGGAAGAAAATTAATTTTCAATAATAGTGTACCGCTGAGAAGCAAACTTGAACTTGAGATGAGGGCCTGTACTATGCCCATGAATTCTTTCTAGTTATCACACATGCCACAAGCAAGTTAGATCCTGTAAACTTGTCACCAGTAAAACTTGGTATAAGGAACATCAGAAGTTATCGACCATAACATCTTACTTCCCAACGAGATCTGCGGCTCATGCTAGTTAAGCGCAGATAAAGTGGAAGAACCGCATCCGGTTCCGAGGGTGCAGATTGTAGAAGCGTGCGTCAGAAGCACAAGTGACGTCGCCGTGTGAGCCTGCGCTTTGTCTTGCAGGTGATGTGACGGAGATAACGGGCTTGTGACGTCATGCAACTTCCATTCGTCTTTTCTTTCAGACTATTTTCTATTCGTCGCTGGTTGGGAATTTTCCTGCGCAAGTAACGTAAATCAATTTTTAACAAAAATTAGTACAATTTCTGCAAACAACGTCAACTTTTTACTGGACAAAATATAACTTTGGTTATTTATTTGCAAAAAAATGTTCATCAAATTAGTGAGTTAAGCTTTATGCTGGTAGATAGTAAAAGATAATTTCCTTTTGCGATTTGTTTTAAACGTTCTACATTTTCATTGTTCATGTTCGATCTTACAGAACGTATGGTAAAAGTATGAAACTTTTCAAGGAGTAAAATCTTCTCTCGTACGCCACATCTTAATTTTTATTTAAAATTATCTGCAAGTTCAACAGTTCGAGGAGCTGTGCATCCTTTTAGTGCTTTCGCATGCGTGAGCGAATGTCCCAAAATTGAAATATTTTCCTTCAAAAAGGATCATATTCGATGATGAAGATATTTTGGCCGCATTTCTAGATGACCTCCTGAATCACTTCTTATTCAGTAGCGACTGTAGAGGCACTATTTGCGTGAAATCATGATTTGAAATTTATTACCTTATTTCTTACTTTTAATTTCATTTATTCCTCTCGCTCTTCATTCCCTCATACTCTTTATTCCTATTTCCTAGCCTACCTTCTTGCTATTTATTACCTATTGCTCTATTTTAACTCGTCCTCTTTATTCTCTCTTTCTCCTTATCCAATCTCTTTCTTGCTCGAAGAAATGTCCTTCTGAATATCACCCATTTTAATTTTCTCAATGTCTAAATTGTTGTCTTCTCTGCTTGTGATTTTATCACTGTAATGCTCTTCATTTTATAAATTTATCAATGCTCTTCACTGTATTGCACTTAATTTTATCATTGCACCTCATTGTATTGCACTAAATTTTTTCACTGCTCTTCATTGTATTGCACTTAATTTTATCATTGCTCTTCATTGTATTGCACTTTATATCATCACTGCTTTTCACTGCAGGCGGAATGCATGCAAATACGGGTGTGAAATTTCGCTCAGAAAATAATGTTTGTAGTATCAAATGAAACTCGATACGGTACATATACATAAATAGATTCGTTCCTGATCATGCAGCATGTATACATGAATAAATCGTTACATGATATGTATATGCAGCAAGTAGTACAGATAAATAGGCCATTACGAGGTACATAAAGTATGTATCCAAGTTCTTCGCTGTCATTCTTTCCTGCGTAACTGACATGTGAAGAAAAGATTTTCCCTCTCCGACGAATATTCGTAATAAGCAAATCTCATGGAACGTGTTCGAAAATATTCATAATAAGTGGATTTCATCGAACATGCTCGAAAATTTGATGATATACTATATAGAGCACCAATGAAATTACTTTAGATGGAAGTAGATAGCTTTTTACACGTGTATGCGTGAGCATAACGGTATTATAAATCAGCCAATATCATATTCAAAAAAGGCAAATAATAAACATCGGGGACAGGATTCCTACATTTACTAGCACAGGAACCGGGAAATCCATTAAATGTACGTCAATGGGTCAAGAGCTACTCGCCAAGAGAATGAAGCAAGAGCTCGTCGCTGGGACTTAAACAGTGTAAACCTAATATTTTTAAGTTAAAAGATATTGTTTTCCCTTAACTATTGAAACTTCAGTAAAAAATGGATAAAAATATGTATAAGAACAGTACAAACGTCCTTTTCGATCTGTGTTCTATGAAGTTCATTTTTTATGGCTCAATTAACAGAAAGATCAATTAAAATATGGTGCAAATAGGGCTCATGATGCGTCCTCAATATTTAAAAAACTGAACTCAACATTCCTACGAATACAAAAGTATGAAGCAACTAATCGATCAAAATTCCTACGAAATCCATCAATAACCAAATTTAAAAACTTTTACACATCCTTAGAAGGTGAAATTCAATTTCTAGCCGTAAAGTTAAAAGATATTCAAGATTTTTTATTTGCAATTGTTATTGAATCCAAGTACGGCGTCTGTGAGGCATCAAGTCGAGATGGCAACGCATTCTGCTTGCGACTTGGCAGTAAGCGTTCGATTACCGGATGAGCAAACAGATTCCCAGTCTCAGTGTTTGACTCTCGGTCTGTGAACCCGCTGAGTACTTCCCCAAGGGAAAGGAAGATTAAACGTCACACATTTCACATGATCCACGCGCTAGAAGTTATACGACGTTTAAAATCCAAAGATGTAACGTATGTCTACTGCTTTCGAAGTATAAGAACTTCTTGATGCGTTAGTACGTGTGGTGGTGTCTGTGCTGCGTGGTTATGTTTGTACTGCGTGGTAGTGTTTGTACGACACAATCGTGTTTGTATAGTGTGGTCGTGTTTGTACGGTGTGGTCGTGTTTGTACGGCGTGGTCGTGTTTGCATAGCGCGGTCGTACTTGCATAGCGTGGTCGTGCTTGTACGGCATGGTAGTGTTAGCGCGGCGTGGTGGTGTTTGTGCGGCGTGGTCGTGTTTCTACGACAGTGTCGTGTTTGTAGGCGCCGTTGTGATTGTAACCACAGTCGTGTTAGACGGCGTGGTGGTGTTTGCATTACACGGGACATCTACCACACTGAGAAACCACATCATAAATAAAACAAAATGATGGATGAAGAGGCTGATCTTAGTTTTAATCAGTATTCTCATTCAAATAGTAATCGGCAATGAAATACTCTATAAGCGTAATTCTTGTAGTTCATACCGTGTACATTTGCTCGTTGTAGTGTCTACAGACGCAGTGGTTGATGACTCTTACGTCAAATGGTTACATAATATTTTCAAGATGTAATTTTTACAGGTAATATCGCATCATTTTATTTTAATCTAATAAACTATGCAAACTTCCTTTTTTGATCTTCCACAGTCCACTGCATCGGATACAAAAAAAGAACCTTTATTAATTCCTACACGTTTTTCCGTAGGGTTTTCAAAGTCTTACAACTACTGGCGTGGTGAGGGATGTGAGGAATGTGTGGTTTAAACTTACTTTTCCAAAGTAAGTACTCCCTAGTGACGTGAAAATTCTTTCCTGAGCCGAGGTTCAAACTGGAGTCCTCTCGGTTACGAAGCCATCACACCACCACTAGCCCATGGAGCCCCGCGTCAGCGTCAAACGCCGGTCAGTCCGCTGCTCTCCTGAAACTTCGCGTGTTAAGTTTGTACATTTTTAAGTAAGAAGCTTTGACATGCGCAGGACTGTGGCATAGTATCACATGCGACTCTATAGGTTTATAATACCGTGAGAATTCCTAAGTTTAAACTTTGCCACTCAACTAAACTAAATCAGAAAGCTAAGAGCCACCTGATGTTTGCTCCAAGTGCAGCTTCTGCGCTCTGGGACCCCAGTATTTAACGCGTGCATAGCACATTAGGACACCATGTTTACCATGTTGGCCACGTTCACTATGGTCGCCAAGTTCACTATGTTGACCGTGTTGGTCATCTTGACTATGTTCGTCATGTTGACCAAATTGGCCATGTTGACCATGTTTTTTTTCATGTTTTCGCATATGAGAACTATGAACTGAAAAACTGAAGAAAACTAAGAATTTAAGAAAGTGACTAAACTGTGGTTTTCTATTTCAGTACCTGACTTTCACAAAGTCCCATTTCGGTACCTGACTTTCACAAAGTGCCATTTCGGTACCTTACATTGACAAAGTGTCATTTCGGTACCTGAGAGTCGCAAAATGCCATTTCGGTACCTGACATTCACAAAGTGGCATTTCGGTACCTGACATTGACAAAGTGGCATTTCGGTACCTAGCATTCACAAAGTGGCATTTCGGTACCTGACATTGACAAAGTGGCATTTTTCGGTACCTGACATTCACAAAGTGGCATTTTGGTACCTGACATTCACGAAGTGCCTTTCGGTACCTGACATTCACGAAATGCCGTTTCGGTACCTAACATTCACAAAGTGATAGGTCGGTACCTGACATTCACAAACTGCCATTTCGGTACCTGAGAGTCGCCAAGTGATATTTCCCAAAAACTAACGCTGCTAATTCGCCTTATTTTGAGTAACGTACATTAAATCTTGTCATTCTCCAGGAAAATTAAATAAAACTGCTTAATCTAGGAACCATTTTTCAGATTTTATAGTTCTCCAAAAATTAATACTAAAACTATGCTTTATTTATTGACCTAATATTCAAATTTTGTCATTTGCCCACCGTAACGGCGACGAAAAGAATTCGCGAGTTGCAGTCTCAGCGACCGCAATGGGGGCTTTCTATTATCTCATATACTCGTATGAACATATTTTACACACTGGCATCCACTGAATGGCATTTGAACATAAGCTCTCACACCACGGCAGCACCCAACCGACATCATGCAGTGGTGTCCATTCCAGTTGACAACCGATACTACAATGACAAGAATATTGGTACTCTGATACGGCTCGACTCCTCGACAAAACTGACTCATCATTTGTGTCTGATGGTAAAAGTACTAAATTGTTCTTGGGAAGAAGATCCATCCAGCCACTGCTGCAAAAGGTGGGAGGGTGAAGCTGAAGCTTGAGGTGTATTGGACGCGAAAGTTTTGCTCGAACTGAGGCAATTCCTGTTGGATGCTAGAGACTTGGTTGCTTTTGGGTGACAGAGATTGGAAGCTGTGGAAGATGACTTGAAGACGGACTTCGAGAAGAAAATGGAGTCTCATCCTCCAATGCGCGCTAAATCCGTTCGGGAATTACCTCCGCCTCCGGAACCGATCGATTCTCCTGGAAAGAAAAGCGTACAATGAAACACTAGGTCTCGAGTATTGTAGTCAAATAATAGACAGTTTACAATTACACTCGTAATTTATTTCCCAAAAAGAGTTAGCGTATTAAAATCTTGGTAACTGCTAGCCGAGCATCCCTTTTTACGTAGTTTCAGTGTCTTAAAATTAATTAAAGCGTTTCAATAGTGCAATTAGAGTACTTTTGTGTTTTGAGCGACCTCTAAATAAAGGTCTCATCCGATTTGCTTTGCGGTGCAGTGTGACCCTGCGTTACGAAGTGGCATGCCCAGAGCAACTCTCTCGAAACGTGAGTGAGAATGAAATTTCTACATTTCAAACAGTTGAAATTTCTTCAGGCTCAAAACAACTTATTCCCACAAGCATTACGTTCAAGTTCAAGCTCAAATTTTTAGAAATAGCGTTTTTCAGAAGTAGGTCTCTGCGTCATCTAACTGCAGTGCCTCAGTGTTAGTTCTAGAGACTGCCCCTCGTTTATCACATTTTCTACTCTACCAGAAATCTTTACACACCTGGGTGTGTTAACCATTACTCGTTCGCTCAGTGCTGAAGCAAGAGGCGGCATGTAAGGGTATACGAGGTAATGTAACCCCGTGTAAAATAAATACTTTGAGTGCATTCCTGACATAAAAGTAGCAGTTTAGCTCAATAAGTAGGCTAATTAGTAGAGAGTTGGTCTAACGTGTTCATTTAAATAATTGTAGTCAGCGCAAAAGTGGCGAGTAGAACTTGCAACGGCAGATTATTGTCAGTAAAATTGCATTGGCCCCAAAGCTTTAAGGTGTTTGTAGTTTATACCTAATTTT
>VOMN01086115.1:0-23779 GCA_014899125.1 Orchestia grillus
CCTCTGTACAGATGAAATACGTGCCACCCTCGACGGACCAGAAGGGTGGAGCAAAGTTTAAGTTTTACGAGGGACTTCCCGCCCCCTAACGTCTTCGTCGTCAACAAAGAGGAGGAAGCGTTATGATATGAGCAGGAATTGTTGGCAACAAGCTCGTGGGTCATTTCAGAATCCCAAAAGATGAAAAACTGACTGTAGCTACCTATGTCGACTTTCTGAAACAGATGATTGTCCCATGGTTACGGAAGTGGTCTCCTGCCAATAAAAAAGCTTGTTTACATTTTTATACGTGACAATACTCCGTCACATGCCGCAAAGGCTACAGTAAAATATTTAAAGACTCTTGGGTTCAAAGATGGCCGACTAGTGAAATGGCCAGCATGTTCTCCTGACCTGAACCCTATTTAGCAACTGTGGTCACAGCTTAAGCAACGGGTTAACGAGTCAGGACGTGAATTTTTGAACCACGGTCACCTGTGAAGTGAACTTGAAATTTGTATTAAGGTATTACTGTAAATGAAATTGAAAATTTATTAAATCCATGGACAGACGTCTCCCGGCTATGATTGAAGCACGTCGATAGTACATTAGTCATTAATATGTTTCCCATAAACTGTATCGAAAAATATTGGTATTAAAATGTTTGCAATGCTCATACCTTATTTCAGTATTCTAGGTAAAGCTAAAAATTTTTAAAATTCTGTATTCAATAGATTCTTTATGTCGGTGTACAAAATATGGCACGGTTAAATTCAATTTAAATACATTTTAATAATCTTCCTTAATGTTGGACAAATCGATGTAAAACTCACGTAACAGTTAAAACCTTATATGGAAGCAACTCCTCAATCTGCTAATGACCGATACGTTTTTGAGTGAATGCTCAAGAAAAAACTATCTCGCAAAAAAGCTTGGCAAGGGGTAAAGTCATATATTCATCAGACTGGTAATATACCGCCTTGAAGGCTAATTGGCGCGCTATTTATCATTATTGCATCTGTCCAGCCCGCGGGCTGCCAGTCCGACCTGCCCACCACACACAACTCCTCTGGCTGCAGTACTCAGGAGACTCACGGTCTCGTGCGTCTTTTCCTCCAGGTTGAGGTAGCCCATGAAGATGTTACGACCCTTGAAGCAAATCTCTCCTTCGCCCTCGTTCTCCTTGTTCGCCACGTCGCTCTCCCGCAGCTTCAGCGACGTCGCGCTCAGGACCTGGTGCGACAGCAAGAGTCATGTTACGCCGCACGAAATGGGCGATTAACGATTTTAGCCAGGAAGTTAACTGCTTTATCAATTTAGTTAAATAAATTCATGAAAATTCCTGGGGCAGGAGTTCTGAATTTGATAACGTTAAGGATCAGGGATCGTTACTTCCTAACCTAAATAGTTCCCAACAGCACTGAAACAATTATAAAAAATGATCAACTGGCAAAATATATTTTTCTCACTAAATAGAACTCGACTAATTGGAAAATTTTATCAGCCCTATAAGCCCACAGAGACTGAAAAGTAACCAGTGGATTTAAATTACAAAGATCGTCGTCACACTATGACATGGAGGTTACTACCGGACTGCAACTCAACATTGAACTGTCCACCTCCTGACCCCACTCTCGGGCCAGGCCCCCCAGCGCTCCCACTACGGCACGAAACGTGCCTAGTTCAGGGTAACTTGACAGCAGCTGGGGTAACATACTCACTTAAATGGCAAAATAACACGGCTCTCAACCAGCCAAAGCACGGCTCTCAACCAGCCAAAACACGGCTCTCAACCAGCCTGAACACGGCTCTCAACCAGCCAAAACACGGCCCTCAACCAGCCAGAACACGGCTCTCAACCAGCCAAAACACGGCCCTCAACCAGCCAAAACACGGCTCTCAGCCAGCCAAAACACGGCCCTCAACCAGCCGAAACGCGGCTCTCAACCAGCCAAAACACGGCGCTCGACCGATGAGTACAAGTCTGTCAACAAGCGAGAACGTAGCACCACAGCCCACAGAGCACCATTAGGGGGCCCCACCTTGCCGCAGCTGCCGAGCTTGAACTGGCCCGGCTTGAGGAGCCCCACGGAGCCGACGCTGAGGCTCTCCGAGAGGCCGTAGCCCTCCACGATGGGTATGTCCAGCGACATGAAGAACTCGAGCACCTCCAGGCCGATGGGGGCACTACCTGTCTCAGCACCGCCAAGGGAAAGTTACTCCCAGCAACAGAAGTCTCATCGCACTGATGTTAATCAAACTTATTACTAGGATGCTAATTATGTACGGAACAAAAATTGTTTTCACGAGACAAAAAGTCCTCATTGGATAAAACCAATCCTTATTGGATAAAACTGGCTCTAAATATCGATTGATGCACGACTCGCGACTAAAGGTATCATTCATAAATGACCGTATTCGAATAATTTACTAGATGGATCACCTATATTGACACCTACATAAAAATATCAAACTTTAGCTTTAACTTCAAGAGGAGTTCAAATGAATCAAACAGAGGCTTTTACAACAGCCTAATACTCCATAATATTTCATTTTTGCCTTTCCTTCATCAGTTAAACTGTAAAGGCCCGAGAGCTGTTGCATGTCAGTGTGGCTCGCCCGGAGTGCTCGTGAGAAGCACTCCTGAGATACTGAAGTTGTCCAGCGTAGCGCAACATCTCTTCGCTCACAGCTAAAACATCTGAACTGATTCGAGGCATAAAGCCTTTATTTTTGAAAACCGTAATAACGCGCATTTACCTTGCACAAGGTAAGGGTAGGAATAGCAAAACCGAGGCAGTCCAAAATAAGCAAAGCTGTTTAAAAATAGGAGTCTCAACCGCATTTTGATTCCGTTGAAAACGAGCGAGCTGTGACATACACTGTCAGCTAACGTGATGGAGGTGTGCACTCAGAGAACACTTAGAGAGAGACCATGCAAAAATAGGCCTCAGAAATTACTATTTTAAATTTAAATAGAAGAAAAGAGGCATATAAAAATGATGTGCTTTAGGGTGCTATTTTACAAAATTTTCATCTCAGACCCCGTATGACATTTTCCCCAAATGAGCGAAACCCTCACGAGGTTCGCTGAACATAAGCTCCAACATGCGCACCAGCCGCCTCCTGACAACCGAGAAACGCGCCATACGAAATGCCTCTTTGGTCATCCGGTTATTTAATCCCTCCCGCTGCCGCAGGTCTTATTCATTGATGTGTGGAAGAGTGACCTCGAGCATGAGAAAAAACGAGGTCACTGCACTGTTTCCGGCTCCAGGAAACACTGGCGCGTTTGAAGACATTTTCATGGAGCAAAGAGATCGCTCGCACAACCGCGGGACAAAACGGTGTGTATTGAACACAAGATGAGAGGACGGCCTCAACGTGGCGACCTTACACTTCGCGCTACAAATTTGAGGACTTGTTTCCTTGGAGTTTTGTCCCCAGTTTGGGCGCCTCGGGCAACGCTAGGAAGTTGCCATAGGAACACATAACGTGAAATATATAAGCCGGTCAACGGCCAAGCTGCAGCAAAACTGAAGCTCGTACAAGCAGCCGGAGCTCAAAACAAAACTTGAACAGAGGTTAAACGAAAAATTTTCTACGTAAAATGGCACGAAATAAATTAGGAGCAAGCATGTTTAGAAAAACTAAAAATCCAAATCAAGAACTACGAAAATAAAAATAAAGATTTGGGTAAACTAAGCGAACTTCATGACGCAAGCTAAGTAAAAAAAGTAAAGGCAGGACAGGAACAGAAGCTCAAACTAAAAACATGAAACCAAATCAACTTTTACGCCGGGGCATCTATGATTATGTAGAATTTTGGCTGCCTAAGTGGAGATACCGCCGCCGGACAGCTGATTTTTGGCGGGGCGGTGAAAAAGTTAGACTGGGTAAAGACTTAAACGTTGCTCTAGAGAGGATGACCAGTTCCCTCGTCACGACCCCCTGTACACCCCATGCAACAATGCACGAACAACTTGAGTCTTTTTCATACACAGTGCACCTTAAGTTAAGATCCCTCATCCACATGTAGATTGCCCGAGATGTCTATGGTAGATTATTTGGGCCCAGAAGAAGTGTTTCTCCTGAGTCCAATTCAGCGTTTGTGTTTTGTTATTAATTTCAGTGCTGTGTCAATTAAAAAATAATAATGGTAAATAAATGTTTCACATGTATACGACAATTGTGAAGGTTTCAAACCGTGAAATATTGCTTCAAGGTTCGTCGGACTCGAGCCTTCGAAGGCCTGGCGTCAGTACTTCAGGAATACTGTCATCGAGAGAACAAACCCAAAAGAAGTAAAGTGTATAATAAACCAAAAGAAAGAAGTGTGTCATGTTTAGTTACGATGTGCGCAGGTAATACAAGACAGTGAGGCGAGAGCAGGTCACCAGGATACCGTAACGGAATGTAAAGATCACGAGTGAGAATCCTTTAGCGATGAGTGAGCTATTTGCACCTTTAGAATGCATTATTCACACAATTTCCGATCCGCAGTCCACCAGTAGGAGGGAATATCAACACACTCCACAAAATTCATCACTGAAAAAGGGTAAAATGCGTGGTGCCTGAGGAAAGGAAATAACACAAAATTAGAGAGCAGAAGCATCTGTGGAATTTTGTGGAGGAGCCAAGAAAAGCAGTAAATAACTAAGGAAAACTAGGGTAAGCCACTACAAAGGACAAACGCTTCGTGAAAGGAAACATAAAAATCTAATGAATTGACAAAAAAAACACTCTTCTCACCTGAAGGCCGCTCAGAGAACGTCTCCTGCGCGCGAGAAACAAGCGAGACGTTCAGTACACGATAACAGGGCTCAAAGAAGCCAAAATACCTGTTCCCACACACCAACAGGACACTACATGTTGACGCTTCAATTTTCAAATTATTATCTACTTGAGTAACATTTTGGCTATGCGTATTTTCTCTTGAAAACTTGTTAATGTTACAATAGGAGTGAAACATACAAAAACAATAGAACAATATTTCTTTTGGAAGGCTGAATTTTTGCTTTAATGAACACGGATTGTGCACCAGTAATTCTATTGAGTGTACCGAATTCGGTACGTGGTAAGGCAGTCGAGGGTTGACTAACACTTTTGGGTATCCTATTTACCGACCACAGCGGGTGAAAACATCACAGGTGTATGTAATGCAACGGCCAACTTCTGACGTCACGGGAGCATCTCGCCTGAATTTTGAATACACGTGTGTTGAGGTGGAGACTTTTCTCACCGTCAAAAGATTCAGGACTCTTGGATTAATAAGAAATTATTTGCTCGTATATGAAATTCTACGGAATATGTGACCTAAATATAAGGAAGAATAATAGCAGCAATACATTATTTTGACGCCTCCACAAGACTAACGTAAGATAAAATGGCCACCATATTGTGCACCACAGACGTCGTACAGGTTTGTGGCTGACTCTTAACAGTAAGATGCTCAAAATATTTTTGAAATCAATGAAATATTTACGTAAAAAGTCGTTGACGTTTCATCCATTTGCGAGCACATTCACCCTAGTTTTGAACGAACCACTCGGAACTCAAAACTAAACCGGATTACAGATTTCTAATTTTTTCCAGAAATGACTCTGGTCCTCAAGAGGATTAATTGTTGCAACTTGCTGCACAGACCGTTAGCTAAATAACCCTTAGCTGCAATTGTATCGTGGCTGGTACACTTCCCTAAAATAATGAAGTCACTCCGTCAAAGTTACCTCAGGATTGTTTCTTTGATGAATTAAAAAAAAGTGCGCCGTAAAGGCTTACACAATACTGGGAATTCGTGACCACCCTGCATCACCTAGCCACACCGAGTCCAAATGACCTGTAGAGCGCCACTAGAGTTTCATGCGGTGACTTTTGGCGAAGATTACTTCACAAGACATGTACCACAACAAAAGTACAACAAAATACACTTGGGCACCACTCCCCACTTGTATTTCATTGCTTCATTAAAGCAAGAACAAGATAAAATGTTACACTAATAGAGAAGTTAATACCCACGTATCATATACTCAGCTAAAATTCTTCAATACAAGACCCGAAGAAAGCGCAGACACTAAAATTCAAATCCCCACAAATTGCCTCAAGCACAGCTTTTCAGAGGCGCACTTCCCATACGTTTCGAAAGAAAGTGAGGACAGAAATTCATAACAAGGGCGAGTCAACTGAACAGTTAGAAAGGGGAGACCCACAGCAGCAAATAGAAAAACTGGCCTATCACTCCACACGTCACTTTCACATTGTTAGAATTTAAAGACCGATGTAAATAAGAAACATAATAAGAGACTAGAATATAAAACAAAATCAGCCCGATACTGGACCCTCAGCCAACGCCCTACTTGAAAATTAACCCCCTTGCCCGGTAGGTTTTCACACGAAAACGTGTAATTTTGAGATGACTTTTCTATCTACTGTACATGTATGAATGCACTTGGGAATGATGGGTTAATATCGAGAGAAGTGAACGGTGCACGAGTGATCTCGTTTCAAGCTATTTTTTCTTTAATCGAAGTTTTGACGAGTTTGTTAATCCCAAGATAAAAAATTCCAGCTGAAAAGTGCAGCCCGCTCACCCGAGACGAAGTTGTGGCAGCAGCGGAGCCCGAGGACGTCCTTCACTCTGTTGAGGACGAGCGTGCGGGCCAGGTTGTACTGCAAGCTCTCGTACAGCGACAGCGACCTGGAGGTGAGCGCAGCTCCTGAGATGTGAGCTCCTCAGCTACACACATCCACACTAATGTGGATCGTGAGATATCAACTTTCTCATTATGAACTTAAGGGAATCTTTCTCTTCATAGGTTTCTGAATAGGTCGATTAATAAAAATGGAAATGAAAGTCACAGGAAATGTTCTTTATATAGATTCATGGGTATATGAAACAAAAAAAGAGATCACTCAAATTATATAAAACAATTCTCAAGAAAATTTTCAACGGGAGCTTATCATAGAAACGCATCCTGTGAAATGATCTCCTTCCTCAACTCAAGAAAGGCAAAGTTCATAACTCAGGAATCCTAGTGCGGTGGCAATGCTGATTTTCTTTAGTGCTGCAATGGACCAAAGTATGTATAGGGTTTCACAAAATTAGGTTGGTGGCCCGCTGCATCAGCAAACTATGATACCACTACTACGACTACTCGACAAAGTAATCCCAGATTTTTAGGCTTAGTAGAAGTAAAACAAAATAAATAATAAAAAAGGTATTGCTAATTTACACATGTGTATGTACATATACAAAGCTTATTTTTGCTTATTTTGTATCACGTTAAAAACTACTGTTCATTCATCATTACCTATAGCATGCGATAAAGAAACCTAACCCCTATCGCCATCGTATGCCGCAGGGGGCCCACGAAGCACACAGTCTTTCTAAACCCACCAAAGTGAATCACAAACCGCTCGTTCAACTACGATTACAACAGACGTGGCCGACACAGAACATTCCTCGGGCTACGACAGACACGAAGTGCGCCTTATCATTCACGTCCAACTGCATCACTTCGCCTGAAGACAATATGAGGAGATCTCTGCTACGCCTATGTGAGGATTACCTCTTTGTCAACCAAAACGACCAATTTCATAAGAATGCTACTAATCTTTGGTAAGAAGAAAAGTGCATTCATATTGCGTAGAAACAACAGGTCGCACCTAGATTTTCGAACGAGAGAGAAATGCCGCTTCATCGCAAAAATAATTCGGTCGTTAAATGGTTGCTGAGGGGAAAACACTGTAAATGCCACGGTAATGTTCAGTAGCCAAACAGCCCATGTACGTTCATGTGTGTAATTTTCATGGTAGTTCATGCTGTGCTGCAGAAGCAGGGCGGCGACCATTTCTCAAACGTCAAATGCAACGAATTCATTGAACGAAACCCCTTACAATCAATGAAGGAATTCAGACATCAATCTGAATAGGTATGTAGCCTCGTGAAATTCTTTAGACCGAAGCAATGAAAAAAATTTTTGATGATAATTACTAGGGAATTGTTGAAAAATTTTGGTAAAAATTGAGGCAGTGGTACTTGGCCCACTGACCTGCCCTGCTCCAGCGCCTTGTAATAATTGAGGCCGTGGTACTTGACCCACTGACCTGCCGTGCTCCAGCGCCTTGTAATAATTGAGGCCGTGGTACTTGGCCCAGCCCGCCACCGCCCTCGTGAGGCCGCTCGAGGTGCTCGCCACCTCCGTCATCTTCTCGTGTATCTTCTCCCACACGCGCGGCACCCCCAGGAACCCAGTCGGCTGGACCTGGACAATTTCACACCCACCATAACGCACATCTAGTGCAAATCTCGTCGCCTTCCGTGACCAATGGTTACAATGCCTTCGAGGCTTTTGCGATGTGAAGCACTAGCAGCTCGGAAGGCTCAATTGCTGCTAGTTTACACGGCAGTTAAACGCTGCACATGAGGGAGCTGTTGATCTTTATACATTGATACTATTGACTTAATATTTTAATGTAATAATAATGCGTTCTTATATTCATGTATCAAAAAGTAAACGTAATTAGAATGAAGCTCTATACTGGCTGTGAAATGAACAAAAATCAGAATTTTCACATAAAAAATTTCGGACCTTACCGAGGAAGAGCGAAAACTGAGGAGCAAAACACCATAAGCTTGAATGCTTCCCACAAGAGAAAATGACTCATATGAGCCAAGCTGCAAATTATTTTCATAGTTCTAAATATTTGAGCTAATAGGAGACGTCCAGGGTTCATATTGGAAATCAATTCAAAACTGTTCACCTGGAATGATACTTTGATTGCCCAAGCTTTGGCGCCGTTCCGCAAAGGGCGTTTTCAAAACAATACTTCAAGCGGCCGAACTCCTGATGGTCGGAGCTTCTATGTCTGGGGACGCGCTGCCTCACCTCGCCCCCGTCCAGCCTATGTTGGACCCGCACCCAGAGCAGCCGATGGCCACGGTTCCGGGTAGTTAGGTGCAATCAAACGTCAGTGGGTATCCTAACTTACATACGACGGCACTGTTGACTTTTTTCACAGTTCTGTACATGGATTTCACTCCACTGCTCCTTAGTGCATCCAGCACTCTGGCGTCCTTGCAGTTGAGGTAGTTGGCATACCACGAGGTTCCTTTTGTTTCGTTTAAGCGCTCATGTGCTTGCCTGTGGACGCTCACTCCGACCAGGGTACAAATATTCGTGACGAATCTGGTGGCTTGGAGCTCATTTAAGACCTCAACTAGAGAGAGGCCCGGTCTTATTTCGCATATTCTCGATGGTGTGTCGTTCAATTTTTCCTTCAAATCTCTATTCTCAGCGACGACTCACATTTCAGCCTGATTAGCTCCCTCGTCAGCATAAACATTGGTAAATCTTTTTGAATTTCCACAGGGTGCTTTACTACAGAAAGTCGACGTTTCATTGTTTCAAATTTGATTTCGTCGTCGCTTCCGGCCACCTAAATTTTCAGAGGCAGTGCTGCCAAGTCATCTTTGGTTGCACGGAGGGTTGTAAGGTGCAAGTGCCAAATTATTTGAGGTCGTTTTCTCACTAGGCCCACCTCCTACCGCAAATTCTCTTCACGGCGGTTTGGGCTGCGATTATTTTGGAGCTGCCGAAGAATGATCGATTCGGGAGTCCGAGGCCATCGGTCGAGGAGGGTCAACCCGCGTTTCCTTTGGAGAATTCTCCTCTGGATCCGAAAGAAGAGCCGGGTTGTCACCAATATGTAGTTTTAACCATAAATTGTCCATTATAAAAAAAGAAAAATTTCGATCTGTCCCCCCTGAGCCGGCACCAAAGCCCTAAGGGTAGCTACCAGCAAAGGAATCCCTTCAGTCAGGCACACGAGATCCTTACAAAAACGCTCCCTAAGCACAGGCATAGCAGGAAGAGCTATTTGAGCCGGCAGGTTGATATGCCTGACTAGTCATTGGTGCTTCCCTTGCACCTATGACGTTCAAACAGCCCTCCCGCTGGCCCTGGCTGCAAGCGACTATTAGGCTCCCAGGTCGGGTCTAGGTCCCAGCAAGCCACCATCAGTTCGGTGGGAGGTATATGCATGTTCCAAAAGCGAGCCAGATGAGCGACAGTTGTTGGGATGATGCCTTTTTCTTAGTCTGGTCTCTGTGGCCGAACCCATCAGCCCCAACCAGCATAGCCCTGTGCGTCACTGAAGCGCGCTAGCTCCCTGCCACACAGGAACGCGTTGGTGCGAGAAGAGAGCGCCGCACCGAGCTCCTCAACAAACTGAGACAAGAAGAAGAAGAGCCGATGACCTCACCTCCTTCATGGTGACACCCAGAGACCCCCTGAGGGCGTCTGGCATGGCGAAGTAGATGGTGGCGGCGACGGAGATGGCCATGTAGATCTCCGTCATCTGGGCCGCCAGGTGGCTCAGGGGCAGGTACGAGATGATGCGCTCATCTGGTCAGGGGACAAAACCGATGATTTGAATTTAGGAAAATATGAATGAAAACAATGAAGTACAGTGATGGGAGTAGTCGATAAATAAATGCTAATAAAGCAAAGAGTTTAAAATGAATTTCATTTTTGTCCAATTTCGCGAAAATTCGACATTTGTCCCGACATTTGTCCCGTTTCGTGCTATGAGATTTCTGGCATCGGAAAATGAGCAGGATGAGGAAAGCAATAGAAGTCAGTAAAATAAAATTAAGCTTCAAACAAACTCCAACAATTAGCGCGCCAACAGACTCCCAACAACCAGCGCGGCAGCACACAGGGGGAGCCTCCTGAGGCACAGCCGTGGAGTGCGACGTCCTTTGACCGCACATGGGACGAGGCAAAATCGACAGATGCGTTAAATGGGCTAAAAATACGAGAATTATAGTCATGAATCAACTCCCTTAACGAATCCCAATCAGTACATTTTCACAGTTCCCGTGCGCTGAGATTCCAGTTCCTGAAGATCTGCAGCTGCACGTCGGAAAATTGAGCACAAAAACCTCGGAAGACTAAATTATGTACGGACGCGTTCTCCCAATTCAGTTGTTTTAGGGGGCTTCTTCAACAAATTTTGAGGAGGAACGTTCCGAGTAGAGAAATGTCTTGGAAAGGAACGTCCGGTTATGCCAGGACACGAGCANTTTGAGGAGGAACGTTCCGAGTAGAGAAATGTCTTGCTTGGAAAGGAACGTCCGGTTATGCCAGGACACGAGCACGAGCCCGAGCACTCACCGCAGACGTTCAAGTCGAACGTGTACATTCCGTACATCTGGCCGGTCCACGTGAGGTTGTCCTGGGAGCACATCACCCCCTTGGGAGGCCCCGTCGTGCCTGCACACATTTATAACAGCATTAGTACTAGTGCCGTCGATACTAGCTGGCAAGACCCGCGAATAATTCGCGGTTTGAATCTATAAGAGTGGAAATTTATGATCAAGCTGTAGCACAGATACTGCAATGATCTTTGTATTTATTGATGAAGGGTGTGACACACATCTACATATACATGCATAGATAGATACAATTGTATTAATATACAGATAATAATAATAGCTATAGATCAGATTATTCGTTAGTTTAGAGCTCCATCCATGGAATGTTTCAAAGAGAGCGAAGATAAGGATTATTTAATGAGGACTATAAAAACCTATCAATCCACACAAGGGGTCCCCCCCCCCTTCCAGAATCCTCAGCGCATGAAAACAGTAAGTTCAGAATAAAGAGGAAGAAAAATAGGCGAAAAGATAGTAAAGACGGTGCGAAAATTGAAAGAAGTGAAGTGGACATGAAAGATAGAAGTCCTGAAGGCGCACCAAAGCTGAGTTAACCTGACAGTATCCTGCTGAGGACGCCGGTCCCCACAGCATGCGACACACAAAGCTAACTCACCTTCCCTACTGCCTAGCCCATGCCTTCCTGAGGAGATCGTGGCAACAGCACAGCTGGGATGGCGCTAGACGATATTTTAATTATATGAAGTTTACGTATTAACTCACATGAGTTCATAAATCATATAAAACTTAGTGTATAGATGACAGAAGTTAAGTTAATAGATAGAATAACTCAAATAAATGACAAGCAGGCTAATAAATTACAACAGGTTTAATTAATAAATACCAAGATATGAAGGCAATAAACGATATGAAGTCAATAAATGATATGAAGTCAATAAATGATATGAAGTCAATAAATGATATGAAATCAGTAAACTATGTATGTGAAGTTCAACTCCGTAAATGTAATAACTTGAATAAAGTTTAAGCCAATAAATAATATGAAATCCACAAATGACATAAGTTACGTCAACAAATGACATAAGTTACGCCAATAAATGACATAAGTTACGCCAACAAATGACACAAGTTACGCCAACAAATGACACAAGTTACGCCAACAAATGACATAAGTTACGCCAACAAATGACAATGAGCAAACAAATGACACTCCAGGAACAAAGGGCAATCACGCGGGAGGACGCAGCCGGCAGAGAGCAACGTTCCCTAGCGCTCCCCCTTAGGGTGCCCGCACACCAAAAGCGTTAAAGCGAGAGTGCAGGCAAGCGAGAGTGCATGAAAGACTAAAAGACCATCTTCAGCACGCTTGCAATCTCGCGCATGCACGCTTTTGGTGTGTGCACTTAAATGCATTACCGTGTTCTCAAGCCACTCTTGCATTCTCGCATGCCATCTTCTCGCTTTAACGCTTTTGGTGTGCGGGCACCCTTACGCATGTGTAGACGATCACCAAACGCGGGCACTTAATCTAACTAAGGCACTTAAATAGGTTAGATTTAACTAGATTTAACACCTAACTTAAATAGGCACTTAAACTAACTAAGAACAATGGCTGCACTCTAGCGAAGATGCTTGAGCGCAGTTTTGAACCCTTGAAGGAATTTTCGCGACTGTTCATACATACAAGGACGCTTTTCAGTTTGGCTATCGGGCAATAAACAGTACTATGAAACATAGGACAAGATAAAAACTTAAATGCCTGGTCTCAACTAGGAATCCTTTATTTTGGTGATGTAAAACCGGATGCACTGGAGACGACCAAGACTCATAAACATCGAGGGTACAAGGACGCTGTTAGCGACAACATGGAGACTAAGTAGTGCTACTCAGATCGCAAGATGGCGCCACAGCTACAGTTCGGGTGAAACGTACACTCGTTAATAAGCTGGAGAGATCATGACATCGTGGCCCCAACATCCGTGACACAAGATCAAACGTCCACTCGATATGAGCGGAAGCGCCTACGGAAGCAGGCAGCTCACCGCTTAACTGTCTCAGCCCTGATGACGACCTGTGTCAGGTTCCTGACTCCCACAGCTTTGCTTATAACACAATTACCAAGAATAACCTGCGTCCATACGTGTCTGTAGACCTCCTTCTTGCTTCAGTGCAACGGTGCAGGAAGTGGTAGCTGTGATGGTGATCACAGAACACAGGTAGGCGCATTACTACCTGTTCTTTTACTTGTCTTGGCCGACTTCACGTCTACTCAGGCAACTGTGGCCTGATCGGCGGGCGACGGCACGGGACTTGAGAAAACACCTAAGGAATGGACCACCTGACCCATTCCTCATGTCATACTCAATTATATTTTAATTTATTTTATCTTGTTTATTATACTCTCGTAGACAAGAGTAGTAGCGATATTTGGTCATTACTCCCAGCGCTACATGATCGTTTCCTTCACTTCTAGAGGCGCAAAGAGAGCCGCTCTGTTTCCCTAATCTGAAGGAAGTCGACATTTCGGGACAACTCGCCACTAAACGCAACGCATGCGCAACTTCACAAAGTCACCTTTAACAAATCTAGTGACACAGAAAAAGGACCATCTAAGCAGTGATACTGCTCCTTTTGTCTCTCATCCGTACGGTGAGAGTACAAATACAATCGACTTCAAAATGCGCCAGTCTCCGGTCATGCACTTCGAGCCCATCGCGAAAATTACGAGTTAAAACACCGAAAATTCCTTGCAGCTTTTGGTCGATAATAACGAAAAAAACAGCTTCATTCCTTGGAAACCAGGCGAGCCACGAAAATATTGAAGTACACTACAGGATTGACCACTGACCAGATGTGTACATGACGTAGAGACCAAGAAAGTAAAGACGTCGCCATCCACTACAGGATTGACCACTGACCAGATGTGTAGATGAGAGTGCAGCACTGATTGACAGCTTGCAGACGGAGGCGCTGCTGGAGGGCTTCATCAGGCTGTTCAGCTCCCAGCTGCATGAGGGCTTTCCAGGAGATGACACCAGGAGCGGTGGGAGTGCCGCTCCATTGCACCAGCGCCTGCAACATTTACTTCATTGCATCCACTATTCTGAAACTTTCTAACGCGTCCGAATTTCGTCGATTATTTATCCCTTTACCGGTCAAATTATTCTTGCGGATAAGGCTACATTTAGCTTTATACGAAAAATTATCTATAGCCTTATGTATGTATGCAATGAGGCAGCATTTAGTTTTTACAGAAAAGTAGCAGCGTCCTTATGAAATTAGGATTCTGAGTAAGTAGCAGTAGATGTGGTGGTGGTGGTGGTGGTATCAACTGTCGCGCTCCAGGAACTCAGACCATGTAGCTCCGGAAGAGAAGGGACCATTCAGTATAGACTGTAGAAAACTGAGAACCTATGCAAAAGGTGTGTTCCCACACTGGACCCCCTGTGTACAGACGGTAAGTTAAAAATAACGAAAAAAAAACAAAGAGGAGAAACAAAGGAACTGATAATTTATAGAAATTAAAAGGGCAACAAAGACAGACGTTCCGAAGACCTATCCATAACCGAGGTAACAAGACAGTGTCCCCTTAGGGACGCTAGTCCCGATAGCATACGATAGACAAACCTAACTAACCTAACCCTAAAGCCCATCTCATACTTCCTGAGGGGAATGAGAAATAAAAAACCAACAGTGAGATTAAGAAATTCATAACCAGAATTTGTGACTGGTGCTCTGTACACACGGCGCACAAGTGCCTGATCTCGCTAGCTACCCCACGTCTCTGTATCTGGAGCGTTTGGTGCCAGGCTCATTGACATGATGCCTCAGCTCACCTTCAGGCTCGGGAGCTGCTGTTTGATGGTCAGGAACTTTTCCAGGTACTTCTCGTTCTCAACAACGATGATCTGAGCGTCACAGTCCCTGGCGAGGTGGAGGCAGGCGTCGGGGGAGTTAGTGGTGTACACACCCGCCGTGATGCCCCCAGCGAAGATGCCACCTAGGCGACAACGGTTATTATAATAAATATTTCTTAAATTTTAGCACCGCAGCCCTTGTCAGGCTATTTTGGTAGAAATCTAGTGATTTTAAAAGTATTAATTCTACTCGGTGGTCCTAAATGTTGGTACTATTTCGTTAACTTCCCTTTACATACAATAAGGGCACCACATAAATTACGGGTTTAGATTCATTTCACATTTCAGTATCAGTTTCAACTTTTTTTCAATTTCAGGTGCGCTGTTAGTTTACACGTTAGAGTTGTTATGCAATTGAAGTTATAAGAATAGCTTGGGATCCTATCTACCTCCCGAGGGTTGCCAACTCCACAAAATGCGTCGCAGAACCAACCCCTTCAGAATATTCACTTTCTGTTCCTTAGTTCTTCACCTCTTGAAATTTCCCTGCGTATCTCGTAATTTTTTACTCCCCTGAAGGGAGATGAACACAAAGCTCTCATTGCATGCACAGTTTGGTCGATAGAATGTGGCATGAACACGAGAAAAAATCCTCTTAATGGAAGAAGCAAGTTTGATAACATTGAATTGAAATTACTGTTCATTATTTATAATATAACAAAATATAATAGTTGAAGCATGGCTCACCAAATGAAAATGAGCAGTGCAAGATGCTACACACTTCAATAAATACAAAATAACTCTAAAACAAGACACAGCCAAGAACTACGAGTAAACTTTCAAGTCACTAGAGTGCTTAACAAGATATTTAATTCTCATGATGAATAAAATGGTGGCTGCAGATGCAGTAAAACTCACCGTGGCTACTGGCAGCAGACGCAGCAGGACTCACTGTGGCTACTGGCAGCAGAGGCAGCAGGACTCACTGTGGCTGCTGGCAGTAGACGCAGCAGGACTCACTGTGGCTACTGGCAGCAGACGCAGCAGGACTCACTGTGGCTACTGGCAGCAGACGCAGCAAGACTCACCATGGTTACTGGCAGTAGACGCAGCAAGACTCACCATGGCTACTGGCAGCAGACGCAGCAAGACTCACCATGGCTACTGGCAGCAGATGCAGTAAGACTCACCGCAGCTACTGGCAGCAGATGCAGCAAGACTCACCGCAGCTACTGGTAGCAGATGCAGCAAGACTCACCACAGCTACTGGCAGCAGATGCAGTAAGACTCACCATGGCTACTGGCAGCAGATGCAGCAAGACTCACCGTGGCTACTGACAGCAGATGCAGCAAGCTCACCATGGCTACTGGCCACAGATGCACCAGGACTTGCCACAGCTACTGGCTATAAAACCGCTAAAAATCACCCAGATTAGTGTTCAAAAAACAAGCAGCACTCACCAAAATTGGCCAGAAGCCACTCAGGGCAGTTGAAACCCATGATGCACACGCCCTTGTGAGGCTCCAGTCCTAGTTCTATGAAGGCCTTGGCTATAGTGCAGCTATCCTTGAAATAATCTTCATAAGTCCAATACCTGTTGGGCACGGAATGACGAAATTAATCCACATGTGACGTTGTTGTCCAGCTATCTGCCTGAAAAATGTTTTCTGGATGAATGGGAAAGAACCCACAAATACAATTCAACGCTGCAATGTGTTGTGTGCTCAAATTGTGCAAGCTTATTTCCTAGCTTGCTCCAACACACACCCATTATGTTGATATAAAGTTTTGCAGAAGTGCAGTTCCTTGCATTTTACTACACCAGTACCAACATCTCATCAAATAAAGTGCAGGTGGTCTTTGCTCCTCACTTCACTTTCCTGAAAATACCTATCATGCCAGGATAAAAAAAAATTTCAATCAGGTAAAGGGCAGAGCTGTACATGCAAAGCACAGCAGACGTGTAGCAGGAGCTAATCTCTACAGCTCTGGTGCCCGCCACCCTGATGGGATATGATCAAACAAAGTATGACCTAAAATATAAGAGCTAATTATAATAAACTTTGATAAAAATATCCCAAGTTTGAACAAATTTTTCATAGTGCTCAAATGTTATCACAGCTCCAAATGTCTGTATGAAACTGCTAAAATTTCCTGGCCTTGTTGTGGCGGCAATAAGTTGCTGATTTTAAAGCAGGTTCACTTCTGCATAATTCATGCTAGGGAAGTTAGAGTAAATTGAAATAGTCGGTGAGAAATTTAAATTAATTCCTTATGCCATAACTTGGCAGAACCAGTTTTGTATCATTGAAGGCAACAAAAGTTTAAGTAGACACAGAACCAATGTATAAGCAACAATGTGAAGCAAACTGAAATAATTCTGAGAATAAGCTAGCTGACATGTACAATATACTGTATGTCTGTTGAAAAAATAAGTAAAAACCACTGCACAGTATCCGGACTTCAAATTTGTTACTTTCAACTCTTCAATAAATTTATTGATGAAACATTTCCAAAATCATAAGCACAATAATAGTTACCTTTGATAAAGCATCAAAAATATAATCCGCATTTATTTTCCACCTTAATTCACTATATTTATAGAAAAAAATTAAGAATTTTACTCAAGCCTGCAATTTTTTGATGACTCATCACCAACAGTAAAGAAAACAATATACAAAAATATTTTTCCTGAATGAGAGGAGGTAGCCAAAATCAATTTGATCATAACCAAGACACTCACTTCTGATTCATATGTGCTAAGAGGTGTTGAGAAAAGCGAGGGATTTTTCTTTCCTGTAGAGCCTACATTATGGACCCCTTTGATGGAAGCATGGGAGAAGCCACACAAAACTTCAATTCTTTGGATTAGATTACATTATTAGTTTGCCTGAAGTTTCCTATCCTCATGAAATGTGATCCAAAAAGAAGGCATCATTTGGTGTGAACTATGGAGAATAGTCTACATGCAAGGTGTGTTCCCACACAGGATCCTTTGTGCATAGAAACAGCAAGTCACAAACAAAGAAGAAAAAGATGAAGAAACAGCAAAGAATATGTGAAATATAAAAAAAAAGTAAAGTGGGCATGAAAGTCTCAAAGGCCATGTTCTGATTCAATGTTCTGAGCCTGTATAGAGTATGCTATGATTGGGTATGATCCAGTACTCCAGCTGTCAAACTTTTTCAATGACAAATTCCAGTCATGTACCCCTTGTTTACCTCCACTCGCCATCCCTCTTGACTGCCAGGGCCTTCTGTGTTGGGTACTGGTCAGCAACGTTGTGCAGGAAAGTGTACACAGACTTGGGCTTGGCTGAGGCAGGCCCCACAGGGGACATCTGCAGGGTGACAGCTCCTTTTGGCTCCCAGCATTTGTGAGAGCTTGCAGGTATCACCTAAATTATCAGAAAAATTCATTAATGTATCATTATGAAGCAAATAAAAATACTAAATCTGTAATAATAAACATCTGTCAAAAGATTACCCAAAGGTGCAAATGTAGATGGGTATTTTGTATGCTATGGAATGAATTTCGATATCATTTTGTAGAGTTTACAATGCATTATACTCGCAATTCTACAAGAAAATAGACCATAAGAAAATATGCTGGCTAATTGGAATGTTTTAAATTGTGGCTCTTTCTGAACAAGAGTACAGTCACCATAAATATTAATCCTAGAAAGACAAACATACTTTTAAAACAAACAAAATATTTTCTGAATACTCATTTAAATTTCATGTACTTTTATGAATTCCAATCTTAGTGCTCAACAAAAAAATAAGAATTTAGTACTAAACCATGTTAATTCTATTGTTCTTCTATAGGAAGGTGGATGCAATCCATAGACTTAAAGTAGCCACTTATTCATGGTGCTAGCCTACAACTGGCACTAGCTCATGAGGCCAGACAGCTACTGTGTAGGAAACACAAACCCTGCTATATTCTATGATAACTTCCTAAAATAGAGTGTGAGTAGAGTAGTACAATAATAACAACTAGAATAAATAGAAAATAAACTGTTAGAGTGCAAGTATAACATCTGTATAACCTTCAAATATGTGAGCAGACCAATTTGGAAGAAATGCAGTCATGTCGGGCCACTCGGGACAACTCTCAAAGTTTTTTCTTAATAACTTTTTACAATTTATAATTCTTGTATGATGCCACTTTGTGATACAGAATAATTTTTTTGAATTGGCATGTAATCATAGCTATATACAACATTGATTGCTAAATGAATGAATGAGTTTTTAAACTTCCATGATATTTCTTACACTGTTAATATATGAGAACATTGGGCAGTGTTAAAATATGGATTTTTGCTCAGTAGAAGTGTGCAGAAAGCAGTTGATATGTGGTCTATAGGTCATAAAGTATAAGATCAGTAATCATGATCCATCAAGCACAGCAACTTCTCATTTCAAATATGACCACACCTCAATTCAAACGGAACAATACCGTGATAAAAAATATTCAATGCCCAGGCAGTCTTTCCACAGCCAAAACCAACAAAAATGTGGACAAGAAATAGCGTGCTTCTGTACAGAGATAGGCGTACAATTGCTGAACTTACTGAATTATCTCATGTTTTGTGGGCACAGCCCCAAGGAGATTAAATGAGCAATCGGGGCAGCATTCATCATATGTTTGTCCCCTCCTGATCATAAGGAGAAACTTGGGTCATTGGGTCATGAAAATACATTTAAATACTAATTACCTGGAACAATAAAGAAAACTTTAGTTCTTTCATCGACAAAGAAGCCAATACAATGGAGAAAATTTTCTATTGACCATGTTTTATTAAATGACCAAAGTTATCCAGGCAAGGTGTCCCAAATTACTCCAGCTTGTAGAAATGGCTGTCATTGTTTGTACAAAAAATAGCTAGATAATACTTTATTGTGGGGTTCTACTGTCAATTCCTATCTACAATCAGTAGCAAAAATCAATGGTCTTTGATCTTTCAGATTTTGCTTCCTAAGCCTTAACATGATTAACTTTGAAAAAATTAAAAAATATTGCTTTCATCTGGAATTTTATTCGAGTGTTTCAACGGACTAATTTGAATGTTTACTAAACAAAATATATAAGGGAAATATTGAACTTTATTGCCCAAACTTGAGATCTGAGAATTCCACATACTATGGGCATTACATTCTTCAGTATGCAGTGTGAGCCACTTAACCTGAGTTAACCTGGGTGTCCCAGTAGCCATGCATGAAGGTAATGCTTTCCTTTTTGGTAATATGATGAAGGTTGTCACACTGGTTCTTTCATTTATGATTTCAACATTAGACTATGTACCAAACTAAATGAAAATGTTATAAATTACACTGGACATAAATATGGCCAGGAAAGTGTTGAACAACTCAACACTTAAGAACAAATAATTTATCAGGTAACATGCAAAAACTAAACTTGACTTATACTTTCCAAGTGTATGTCTAGTTTACAGAGTTCTCCCAAAACTCCTTTGTTATAAACTGTAAACCTAATTAATTTTTATTTCGAAATATGTTTATATAATTCATTCTTCCATGTTTTCCATGCTTACTGAAAACGGCTTGTTTCTAAGGATTTAATTTTAATCCTAGATGAGTTTTACACACTTAATACTTCCTAAATCACTTAAGCACTAAGAAATAAAAAATTACAGTAGCACAGAAGTTAAACATGATTTCTTCATATGAGTAACATTGATAAAATATTAATTTCACAGTAAAAGAAGTAACACTAAGATTAACATTATAAATTTAAAGTCAATACTTGGAAAAATTAGGAAGTTTAATAATATTAAAGACATTGAGCTGTAATTATCTATTTTCCACATAATCTTTGTACATTGAAAATTTATACAGATGGTAAAAGAAACAATTTAACATTCAAATATTAAATTGAAATTTAAACATGTCTGCTAAACTGAAATTTACCTGGTCTGGTCCATTGTTAGTTTCATCAGTTGTTCCTTTCTCATGTTCATTAGCCATTCTGAAAAAAAAAATCAGTCAGCTGTAAAATATAAAACAGCTAGGTAGTGGATGTTAATAATATCAGGACACAATAGTCTTTTTCCCACACTTTGACAAGAAAAAAAAGAATTGAATCATATATACTTCAGAGAATTTAGCATTAGTAGCAGTAAGGATAGCAGTGCTTCAGAAACTGTGACTACCTTGTACCAAAAGTTGCACCAAGTTCATTTAGTATGAACTTGGAAAAATAGAAAAGCTAAGCAAAATGTATATTCTCAAACAAGATACTGTGCATAGAAAAACCATCATTAATTCTAACATATTTTACCATTGGGTTTCTAATGCCTAACAACTACTGATGCATGAGGGACATGAGGAATGCAAGGTTCAAGCTTCCTTTTCCACGGGAAGCATTTCATGGTTATGACAAAATCAGTGCCTGAGCCTTGAGCCCTGACTTCCCAACTGCAAGGCTATCATTTCTAACCAGTGCACCATGAAGCAAACATTAGGTTAAGAAGGAAGGGGAAGAAAAGATAAAGAATGATTGGCAAAGAAACCATGAAAATGAAAAGAAGTAAAGCAGGCACAAAACAGAGGTTCCAAAGGCCTATCTATAGCTGAGGTAGCCTAACAGTTACCCCTAGCAGTGCTAACCCCCATAGCATACAATGGCTAAACCTGGCTAACCTACTACTTCAAAGAAACAAAACAGAATTCACAATATATGTATCTGAATTCATAATTAAGATAAATTAATAATTTTATATTGTAAAAACTTCATGAAGTATTTTGACAGTTTTTTTCTCCATTTAATTAGTTTTAATTTGGCTTATGTAAACTTAAATAGAATCTATAAAACAGACACATTTACGTTTTTAAGACTTAGATATATCTAGCCAGTGCCAGTCAACTGTATATTTCATCATCTGATATGCAACATATTTGGGTTAATATTTACTCCAACTTCATTAAACAGCCTTGAAGTTAATATCATTGGAAAGGATTTTTTTCTGACATGCAGAAACCAACTTTTTTTTTAATATTTTCAAAGAACAAAACAAGTATATGGAATGATATTTGACATGTATACATAAAAAGAAAACTCAATCAAGCTAAGTTGATGAAAATTTGTGACACTTTTTTTACATGCTTTACCAATTGGTATTCCATTGTCTTTAGTGTAAAATAATTTAAGCAAACCTCTTCTAACCTAGGTAACCTAACCTAATCTTGACTCTAACCAGGCCCTAACATAGAGAGGAGGAAGCAAAAGACACCTAGTACAATATAAACTCATTTTTAGATTTTTATCTATGTTTCCATCTCATTCAATTTTTAAAGTTATATTTCCACAACTTAAAAAAAATCCTATCCAATGATATCAAAATAAAGGCTGTATACTGTATAAAATGCCCTCTGCAGGATGCCAACTTCAAGTAAATATCAACTTATACTTGAGCTACAATTGGTTGCACTATATCTTTCCTGACTTGCTTATAGACCAGGACAAGAACATTTGTAAATATCAAAATAAATATTATATTAGATGTAGACTATTAGTGTCTATTAATATTTTTTGCATATTATTTTCCTATACAAATTTATAAATGCAAAAAGATGATTCAAACTAAGTAGCATTAACATGCTGATGTAAAGATAAAAAAATAGATTAGGACATAGTAAATTATATCACAGAAATAAATCAAGTACCAACAGATAAGTTTCTGAGGATCTACTATTCAAGATACAAAGAACCACTGTAATGAAGAATATCTTCAATTAAAACTTATGCATATATTTCAGAATACTACACTACCATCATCACTGCTAAAGAATATACAGAAATACCACTTTAAACATTTGAACCTAACAGCTGTAACTGAATGGCAATGTCAGTGTTTGATCATTTTAGATACGGCTGTAAAGTTCAAAGTTATAAAACTATTGCCTGTGTTTTCATCAGCACTGATAGTCTATCAGCGCTGAAAAAAAACTAAGCATCTATTAGAGATAGACGCCTAGTGTTCCAAAAGTAGAGCAAAAAATTTTGATTGTAATTGTTCTCAATATGTTGGGTCTTCATCCAAACAAATAACAATAAACGAGTATTATTGAAGACAAGTATGCAATCTCATAACAATAATGCTAGCAAATTCAACACTACTACAATGCAAAAACAATTAAAAATTGATTCATTAATTAACCCGACACACTAAGATAACAAGAAAAAGAGTTACCTTCTGTGCTCACCTTTTGAGTTTTGAGTCGAAACTACGCAGAGGGCATTAATTATACTGCACCGGTAAGTACAATGACCTACAGTAATTTCATTGGAACGTGGTTATCGCACAGACACTAAATCTTATCAGCTATTATCGAAAGGCCATAACAGTCAATGCTAATGCTAACTACAAGATGCCATCAGAAGCAGAGCAATAAAAAAATTGTTTTTCCTCATTAAAATGAAAAATATAGTCAGATATAAGAATGTGTCTTAAATTTCAGATTAATTAAATAGTTTACGTTTAAATCTTGAACTTTAACTTAAAATTGAAGCAAATAGTTATACTCAACATGATTAATAAGAAAGAATTCGCTAAAAAAAATTACCGGTTCTTTGCTATCAAAAACGTGAAGAATTAGACCCTACTTAGTAAGTATATTTAAGCAAATAAGTGACTTCCAGGGTTCATATGTTTAGTAGTAGTAGTAGTAGTAGTAGTAGTAGTAGTTGTAGCGTGGGCTCCATGGCGTACTGCTAGCGTGCTGGCCTCGTAACCGAGAG